>JAADYI010000131.1:0-29751 GCA_023338185.1 Lagenidium sp. CBS 127285
CCCCCCCCCCCCCCCCCCCCCCCCCCCCCCCCCCCCCCCCCCCCCCCCCCCCCCCCCCCCCCCCCCCCCCCCCCCCCCCCCCCCCCCCCCCCCCCCCCCACAACCACTAGCTCTTTGTCAGCACGTACCGAGTATGGGACAGTATTCAGTGTAATGAGCGTCAGGTTGGCGTCGAGGTCATAAGTGAGGTACCCCCGTCGCCGAAATGCATCGAAATTGGACTTGGACATTGACTCCTTCCACACATCCGAGATCAACGCGATCGACGGATTCACGTCCTTGGTCGGATCGGTGACGATCATGTGATAGTCGGGATCTGGGTGGTCCGACATGAGATTCTTCATCAATGCCCAAGTCCCTCAGCCAGCGAGCAGACGGTAGATTACGTACTTCCATCAGCATTGCCGACGATCGCCGTGGCCTCAAGGACCCAGCCGTCGCCACCACCGGCAGCGGGGAAGTATTTTTCGATCGTCTCGACGTTGGTCTCGACAGCGCGGGCGATGTATTCGTCCGAAAAGTCACCGTGGGCCGCGTGGTCGCCTGTGTAGAGCACAAAGTCGGGGTCCGGGAGGATGGCCTTGGCGTACGTGAGCGCCGACTCAAGCAGCGCGAGGGGCGCGTCGGCGCCGTAGCGGAAGGGGATCGCCGCCGAGGCGTCGTCCGCGAGCGTCGTCGAAAGGTTCAGGTGGACGTCGGAGAAGTGCAGGATCCGCTTCACCCGCTGCGACGACACCGCTGTCACAAAAGCCGACACTCCGCCCGCGCCGCCTCCATTGCCCCTCCACGCGCGCTGCAGCGACAGCGTCTGCAGCAGCAGTAGAAGCAGCAGGCGAGCCGCGGGAACGTTGGCGCGTGGCATCGTGGGCTTCCACTCCCGGTTGAGATGTGCGGAGTGAAATCGGAGGCTCGGCTTCAACTCTCCGTGTCGCGATGGGGGCAGTTAAGAACTCGTATGGCCACAAATAGCCCCGCATCGTTCTAGCATCCTTCAAAGTGGATACATGTAGTGCAATTCAGCATGGGATGAGGCTAATCAGGTCACCTTATTTTAGTACGATGAATCAACCAGTGTGAGAGATGGGTGATGGGATTGGCTGAAATGATACTCATCAATGATTTGTCAAAATATCGCCCCATGGACGCACACCAACCATTGACAGCGGGTTTGGCTTGTGATGCGGCCACGTTCCCCGACACTTTTCATCCCACAAGAGAAGAGAGAAAAGATGGCAAAGGCTGCTCCTAAGACCGCCGCTGGCAAGAACGCCGCCAAGGTGTCCAAGAAGGTCCTCAAGGGCTCGCACGGTAAGGCCGTCAAGGTCCACACCAAGGTGCACTTCTACAAGCCCAAGACCCTCAAGCTTGCCCGTGCCCCGAAGTATGCCCGCAAGTCGGCGCCGTCGCGCAACAAGATGGACAAGTACCGCATCATCAAGTCGCCGTTGACGACCGAGTCGGCCATGAAGAAGATTGAGGACAACAACACCCTCGTCTTCCTCGTCGACATCCTCGCCAACAAGCGCCAGATCAAGGATGCCGTCAAGTCGCTCTACGACATCAAGGCCGCCAAGGTCAACACCTTGATCAGGTAACGCTTTCGTGACGAGACTGCGAATCCTCGAGGGCCCGTCGACAATCCTAACAAGCCCCCGCGTCCCGGTTGGGACTGGTGCGGTGTGGCTTGGTCGCACGTTGGCCACGTGGGAGTTGTGCGCATTGTGCACCATGATCCGATTTGGTGGGATCCTTGCTGACTGATGAATCTGTTGTGATGTACCTGTAGACCTGATGGCCAGAAGAAGGCTTACGTCCGCCTCACCGCCGACTACGATGCCCTTGACGTCGCCAACCGCATTGGCGTCATCTAAATGACCACTTCTTGGTACTCTAGTGCGAAAGCTCTTTGCCATCCTAATATAACGGAACTGAATGCCGCTGAGAGTCATCTCGCGCGTTCATTTGTTCTAACTTGTGGAGTAATCTTTACGTTCTCCTGTCGTCGTTGTACATGCACGTACGGTACAAAACATCTTTGGACACCCCGTCATTTCACTGGAAGATCTTGATTACTCCGTCTGCGCCACTTGTGGCGACGAAGTTTCGCGACTGATGATATGCTACAGAGTGGATTGCCTCAGTCCACTTCGGTCGGTGCGCCTGCGCTCAAATTTGTCAGCACAACCACCCTTCACCTTCCATGTAAGCTTGCCAACGCCCTTACACTTTGTTCGAAAACGCACTGGCGTTCTGCCACCGACCAGATTCGCAGCGATCCATCGTGGCCACCGGAGGTGATGTACAGGCCACCGGCGTCGATTGCAAGCGATGACACCGCTTCTTGATGTGCAGACATCGTAGCGACACAGTCACCTAACAATGCTGTGGTGAGATAGTGTTACGAGTGTGATGAAGGAGTTTGCCAAACCTGATCGCATGTCGAATAATCGGATCTTTCTGTCTTGGTGCGCACTGATTGCAATCGGCATGGTAGGATGCGAGATGACGCTGTTTACTTGTGCATCTCGGCCAGCATCATTCACATCCGAGGGCCGCGCAAACTGAATCAACTGCTCTCCATGGAAATCGAACTGCGCAATACCGCTGTTGGTGTATCCAACGACGCAAGTTTTGGAATCACTCTGCAGGGTGTGAACAGATGTAGGAATTAACGAGCCTCGGACATTGTGGCCTGTTCGAACACAGAGAAAGGTTAGATGCATGACACCTAGCAGGAGAAGCATCAAACACACCGGTAGCACGTGGGTGAGATTTCGTCGAGCACCTCAGCTCGCTCTTCAAGGCAAGCTCTGTAAGGCATGTGAGTGAGCTATAAACGAACACAGAGCATGCACGTTGCAAAGCATATTACCTGAAGATAGGCCCCATGTTCGCACAATACCATCGGCACCAGCAGAAAACAAAACATTCGTCAGCGGATGGGCGTGAAGATCCCAAATCGCATCTTCGTGTGCTCGTTTGACAGAATGCGCTTTCAAGTTGTTGTAGTCTTCGACAGTGATTGGCTCCGTCTTGTCATGATCCGCAGCAGGTAGATGGAACAAGCAAATAGAACCATCCCTGCCGGTCGTCGCAAACCCGCCACTTCGACCTGGTAAACTGCTCGGGAAGTTTTCTGCACTGATCACTGATACCGCCAACACGCTTTGAGAATGCGTTCGGACGGTCAAAACCGAGTCCAATTCCGATGAACTGTAGCAACGGCAACTATGATGAGTTTTGACGGGAAGGCTGAGTAAAGTCATGGACATTACCGTTGGGATGGTGGGCCATTCGTGACATGCGCCAGGTTCCACACGCGAACAGTGCAATCCTCGCTGCCGGAAACGATGATCGGTTCCGTCGGGTGAAACGCCACTGAGCGCACTCCGTCCTTCGGTGTTGACAAATCAGAAAACTTCTAGCTCGATGGCAAGTATTGATCGTCTCCCAGAAAACTCACCATGTGCCCCGAAAGCTTGACCTTGAGCTTCATTGGTCTGAATGAGCTCTTGGCAACGACGATTGGCGGGGCCTTGGAGGAGACCTTGTCAACATCTACCGAATCCCAACGTCAAACGTCACATTGCCGAATATCGAGCAGTCCCTGGCACTCCGTACTGCTGGAAGAGCCTTCCTGGCCGGCCGTTCGGGAGTTCATGCGCGGTCGAGAGATCTCCAATCCCTTCGGCGTAGCGGGGGTCTTGTGGACCTGCCCGCTGTCTGCTCGGTAGATCTGTGACTGCGGCATGGGGCTGCCACCGGGTGACTCGTGCGGCGGCGCCGAGATCGGAGCCGGGACAGATCGCTCAATCGTCCGGGAGACGCTCACTGCAGGGCGAGATATCTCGGCACGCTCGGCCTTGCGCGCATTGCTGCTAGCGGGACTGGTGCTGATCGGGTTGATGGTGCTGCTGACGGGGGCCGGGGAGACGAGGTATCGCCCACGCTCCTGTGGTGCACAAATGTGCACGTCGGAGAGGGCTCTCGTTAATAATGGCCACCGTGGATCGCGCGAATTCTTGGTTCGTACCTGGCGCAGGGCAAACTCGAGCATCTTGATCCGCAGGAGGGCATCTTTGTACGCCTCCTCCTGGACCCCCCGTTGGCTCTCGAGCTCGCGGACCTGGGCCAGCAGCTGCTGCTTCTCCTCCTGCCACTGCGCCTCCTCATTGGCGACGCTCGCGAACGACCGCTGCAGGTAGCGCAGCGCGCTCTCGACCGAGTCCATGGCCCCGTTAGCTGGCTGCCTTCAGAAAAACGCTTTGCGTCGATGACACGAGGGGGCAGGCAGGTGAAAAGTAATGAGATGAAGTTGGTGAGATGTAAAAAACCTCGACCTGGTGTGTGTGTGTGTTGACACCTGTCGGGGAAGAAAGGTGGGTGGAATAACCTCGTCATTGGCAAATATTCACATTGGCGTGGCCCACACCACTTCAATTGGGGCCCCAAACACAATACAGTACAACATCACTCCAAACAGTGCATTGCATTGGACCGGCGGCAGCACACGACGGAGCATGTTCGAGACGCTCGTGACCGGGGTCCTGACCAATGTCCTCGGGAGCTACATCGACCCACGGTGCTTCAGCCCGGACAAGATCAACGTCGGCGTCTGGTCCGGGTACGTCGTGCTCCGGGACCTCGAGCTGAAGCCCGAGGTTATCGCCCACCCGGCGCTCAACCTCGTCCGGGGCGTCGTCGGCTCGATCGAGCTCAAGATCCCATGGAACCGACTGCAGTCCGAGTCGGTGGTGCTCACGATCGATGACGTCTACCTCCTCGTCCGGACCGAGGAGGACATCGAGGGCGTGCTCCTGGACATGGACGAGTTCACGATGAAGAAGCAGCTCCTGGAGGAGCTCTACCTGGTCGCCCGGCAGACCCGCGAGGCCGAGGACGCGCAGGGGGGCAAGGACGACGGCTTCACGGCGCGACTGGTCAATAAGATCGTGGACAATATCGAGGTGCGATGCGCTCGCTCGCGGGGTGGGCCATCCACAATGATCCCCCTGACTGACGTGTGTGCTCCATGTCTCAACACGCGGATTTAGCTACACATCCGGCGGATCCACGTCCGCCTCGAGGACTACACCACCGGCGATCACCCCTTCTCACTTGGCCTGACCGTCGAGTCGGTCCATGCGCAGGTACGCGGGACCTGCAGTCATCGCCATCATTGACCGAAATGAACGCATTTGCTGACCCCTTGTCACCACCAGTCCACAAACTCCAACTGGCAACCATCATACGTCGACAGCTCCAAGAGCAACGAACCGCGAATCTACAAGATCGTTGAGCTGAACCATTTGAGCTTCTATTTGGACCCTCATTGTGAATTGTTGAAAAAGCAACGCATTGATTTTGAGAAGTGCTCCCTTGAAGAGTTCTGTCATTCCTTCAATCACTCAATTCCGAAGCGATTTGATGATCGGCACTTTCACGTCTACCCGACTCATCAGCGCCACCATTTCATTCTCAAGCCAGTCGATGCGAGTGCACGTCTCATCGTTAACCGTGATCCGTTCGACACCAGCATCCCGAAAATCGAAGTGGATATAACCGTAGCCGAAGTCGCTCTCCGCCTTGAGGAGTCACAATATTGTGATCTCCTCTACCTAGCGTCAGCATTTCAGATTCCGGAGCATCACAAGAAGTACCAAAGGTATCGAAAATACCGTCCTCGGACATCGGTAATGGAATCGTCCGCGAAAGAGTGGTGGTTGTACGCCATTCGAGCTGTGGTACAAGATGTTCGAGAAAAACGGCGATGCTGGTCATGGAAGTACATGAAGGAGCGTCGCGAGGATCGTAAGAAGTATACTTTCTTGTGGGAGAAGCGAATGCGCCAACTTGACCAGGGAAGTAGTTATACCAAAACGTTCTCTGACAGTGAAGATGATGAAGCCGACAATCTCAATATTGAAGGGGGACGTAGTAGCACTCGTAGCTCAGCTCGTGCACGCACCTCTTCTACCCAAGCGAAAAGCGCGGCAGATATTGCTGCTCTTGAAGCCATTGAGCGAAAACGAAGCATCGAGGATATTCTGTTTTTTCGCTACATTGCCGACAACCGTTCTCAAGATAGCAACGCAGGAGCTATCACAGTTCATAGGGACCCACAACCACCGATGCCGCCGTTTTCAGATTCGGACTCGGTTGATACAGAAGTAACTGAATCCAGTTTACCAGCAGAAATTCGTTATAGGACGTGGGGGAAGTGGATGTTTGGCTGGACGTCTCGGCTTGGCGCAGCGCCTTCGTCTCAAGCTGATCAGGAAATAACTTCAAAGCGTAGTTTTCCTGAGGTAGAACTGCGCGAATTGTTCAAGATCGTTGAGTATGAGCCATCTAAGAGGGCGAAGAAGAAAGCGAAGCCCGCTGCAGGCATTGATAATGACTTCTCGACGAACGAAGGAGTTGATGATGTTGAGACAAGTGATGATACATTAATCTCGCGCGTTGCAATTTCGTTGGGGAAGGGTTCAATCACTCTCCTTAGCGATCCTACAACAAACAAAATGTTGATGAGGGACGATCCCAGTTACGCCAGCAAATACACCCCGACTGAGTTTTTGCTGGGGAGCTTCACAAATCTACAAGTCGCGGCCATTTCAAGAGGATCGTCAACGAAGGTTGACGTATCACTTCAGTCAATTGAAGCATTCGACGAGAGTGCAGACAGCATGGCATTTTCTCGTTTGTTAACGCGGAAACTGGATCGTCCCAGTGTTTCGGTCGACGATGAGAATGGTTTGGTGAATCCAAGTCGGATAAATGGCCCAGTATTTTTGATGAGTTACGAGACTAATCCAGTTGGGATTGGGGTCGATGCTGTTCTCTATATTCATATGGAACCCCTTGAAATTGTATTTTCTCCAACAGCGAGATGCTGGGGCCGGTTGAGCGCGTTTCTGAGTACGCCTCAAACTCTTGGGTTGTGGGCCGAGCTTGAAGTGGCATCGTTCAACGATATCGTCAACCTAAAAGCTCGAACGGAAGCAAAGCTGAAGTATGTTATGGCTAATCGTGTTGCTTTGTCGCTGGATATTCGTGTCCAAGCCCCAGTCATTGTTGTTCCTGAGAGCGACCATGACGTTGATTGTGGTCGAATGATCATCGATTTGGGAAACATCAATTTCAGAACGGATCGACTCAGCAAGCTTGACGGTGAAACCTCCGTGTTTTCAGGTAGTTCTAGCTCGATTGGAGGTAGTGTTAACTCGTCAAGTCTTGTCCTACACAACCTATACGGCTCACCGCAACTTGGATCTAGCACAAGCTTTGTCAAGCAATTATATGAAGAGGCAGAGAAAGGAGAAGGTGCAATCCGGTGGAAAGAGGAGTTCTACGACAAGTTCACTCTCTCGATTACGAACGTGCACGTACTATTAGTTCCGAGCCGGAATACGTCTGTCCAACACATGAAGACTGGCACAAATCTATTCGTCTCCGCTGCGATGAGTAGCATCAACTCGGACTGGGAACTTGTAGAGCGTTTCAACATCAGTGTCACCCTGCGAACGTCTGTGCTTCCACTGGACGCAACTCTGACTCGCCTGTATATCCATACAGACTTACCGGCTGTCACGTTCAATCTATCAATTGAGAAATACTTCCTGCTCGCGCGTCTGGCTGGAAAGTTTCAGACTGATAACACAAACTCAGACCATCAAGTGTCCAGCGCGGCTCAGACGTCAAGTTTCCTTGGATCTCGTTTCCTCGATGAAGACGGTAGATTTGTGCGTGAACGGCGGCAGAGCTTCTTGAGTGCATCCGCTCTGAAGAGAATTATCGAGGATGACGCCACACCTATGGATGATCAGAACCCAACGGGGCTGGATCAAGAAGATCTATCTGATGCTGAAAGTGATGACACCTGGTTCAGCATCACTAGTGGAAATGTGGACCAAGGACCCTCGTCATTAGATCTTTCCTTGAAAGACTTGGAATCGTTCTCCTTAAACGGTGAGGCTGTCCCGTCGCTACAGATGAATTCTTCACTGCCAGTTAAACCGAGAAAGCGACCTCGAGTGAATCCAACAATGGTTTCCACCGCCGAAATTCTGGATCGCCGACTCTTTGTTTGTACATTGACAATTCCGATGATTGCAATACACTTGAAGAAACCGCAGACAGCGTCGATGCCCCCATCAGCGTCGTTTCGTTATGACCCAACAATGCTACCTGAAGAAGACATTTTGGACAATGGCACTCTACTCTTCAAGCTTGAAGGATTTCGCGTGCGAGTTGGCAAAAAGACATTATCTTCGAAAATTGATATGTGGTTCAGATCCGTTGAGGTGGAAGACTTTATCGAATCAAACGGACGGTCTTCCGAGTTCATGCTGTTTTCTTGCCCCACAATATCCTCTCCGTTCGATCTGCAAGAACCACCTCGACGGGGTGGAATGCACGCCTTCAGTAATATCCCTCGTAGAAGAAGCCGCCAACGAGAACGAGTCATCAGTTTCCAGAGAGCAGAATCATTGGATACTTCTCCAACCAATTTGCTTGAGCTGAGCGTAGTCACATCTTGTGATCGGTCAACTGGAGCTGAAGTTCAAAGAGACTCGGAGGTGCGATTCGGGTCTATTCACGTTGTATTTGATCAGTCTTACGTATGCTCTTTGCTGGAGCTCTTCGAAGATACATCATCCAAACTCTCATTGGTTGCTGACGCTCACCAAAATACAGACGAAGATGTGGACGAGATGTTCTCAGACGCGATTCCACCACCCCTTGAACTCACTCCGTCAATTTCCCAAGAATACACACTCCCCGTGTCATTGACTGAATCTGTACTGGCTGATCTCGAACGTGCTCGTCGCGAGTTTATCTCTGAACAGTTTGGGCCTTCAGTCTCCAATAGCTTGCCAACTCAGTCAAATCAACAAGCGCAACACAAGGCATCAGTGGCAACTTCAACTCGCATTCTTGTTCACTCGGTATCCATATGCTTTGGCGACAGGGGGAGTCTTGTTGGCTCCGTTGCTGTACTCGGCAGCAGAATCCATTTGAAGTCGTGTGATCAAGATTCTGCTAAATCGTTGTCTGCCAGCATTGCGGACGTTCGAATGTTCGACTTGACTCCTCCGCAAGACCGCAACGAACCAGGTGGTGCCGAACGTGGGAAAACATATCGCGAAGTGTTTGGGCTTGAACGCAACGCTTCCCTGATTGACCAAGGAGATGGTCTTGTGAGTGTGAGCGCACAATTGATTAAGAGCCAAATCAATGAATCGGGTGAGGAGACTTCAGCAAACACCAAGTATCACATCACCGTTCAAATTCGGCAAACAAGTCTGCAATTCAACTGCTCATTTTTCGAGAATATAGTGAGTTATATCATTCATGGATCACTTTCCGCCCACTTTTCAAGCAGAAACAATATTCGGACTTCAAGGCGACGCAAACGTACTGCATCGTTTTCACTCGAAGCTGAAATGAATCTTCCACATACGAAGTCGTCGCCACTCAGCAAAGATGCTGGTGGTGGCTTGGCAACACCATTTTTTGATGCTGTGGAAAGGCAGCAGGCTGCAGAAAACTCGAACCAAACTGAAAACAAGAGTGCGGATGAAAACACATCACTTAACCGATCCCCGCACTCAACGCCAGCCCCAGAACCCACAACCTCATTCCAGATCATGGACAATGTTGCTATTACAGTTGAGGTTATCAACCCGACCCTCCGCATTCCGTGTACAAACACAGTCCCATCCGAAGGTGAACCCGATGGCATTCTGATTAATTTTGGTGTCATTACAGTATCAAACTCCCCCACTTCCACCACTGCATCACCGAGGGTTTCGCTGGACGTCTCGAACTCATATATATCGAAATTGAGAGATCGTGCACGTATTCTGGAAGATATCAGCTTCTCTCTCAATTACACAAGCGAAAACGAGGTCATTTCCTCGACTTCAACAGATCAGAACGAAGAGTGGCCACTTCATTGCATCAATATCCAAATTTGCCCTGTAGTCCTGAATGTGTCGGAACAATTTCTGTGTCTCTGCGTGGACGTCTGGAATGATGCAATCGAACCAACGATCCAGATAGCAACTGGAGCAAAGCAAGTTCCACAATTCAGTGAGGTTGAGTCAGCCTACGAATCGATCACTACAACTGGAGACGACGACTATCTTCACCTTAATCGTCAGTCTACACAACTGCAGAAGCTCAGACCTAATCGCACGACAAAGATCAGTGTGATTCTGGATGAATTGAAAATCGTATTGTTCGATAGAGCAACTTCTGAATTGGATACGGTTCTTCGTTCACTGATTGAGACGAGCGATCAAGTCCAAATGCGAGATTCAACGTTGTCTTACGCTACACCTGGGTCTCCTCGTCGTCGTCGACATTTACCATCGTTCACCCAAGATGAATTCAATCGTAACCGCGAGTCATTTCACTCAAGTGACACTCACGCCGTCGCGGAGATTATATTTCGTTATTTTCGTTTGGACGCGAAACAACATCAGTCCGCGGTAACACGGACGTCGACGTGCGCGGCTGCATTGACCGAGTTTGCTGTTCGTGGTATTGTTGGTGACCACTTGGTACGTTATCATCTGCTCACTTATGTCTCCTCCACGTACTCATGAAATCGGTCAGGATATGTTTTGCCAGGTGTTTGGAAAGGTGCCCAGTGCTTCTGGTTCTGCAATGCCTCAGCTCGAAGTCTCATTAAGATCTACTCGCGACCATGCCAGCTTGGCGTTGAAGACTGACATCAATATATTGATATCATCGTCTCGATTATGTATCCTCCCGCGGTCTTTGCTTCGTCTCGAAAATTATGCAGTTGGAGTGTACGTGAGCCTATTAAATAAACTCGCAGATCGAAGCCCACGAAGACTTGGGCGAGACGGCTCGGGACGAACAAAGATACAAGTCGGCGGAAAAGAGGCCTCAAATGGAGACTCTCTTTATGGCTCCCATGATGTCCCGATTGTGTTTGCTGGATCAGCTATCCGTTCCAGGAAGAGCAGTTTTGCGGAATCAATTCTCGACGGTGGTAGAGGTGCACGCCCACGCAAGTCTGACACCAGAGTGTCTGCATCTGGGACGAGTCAAAAGTCCTCGGAAGGCTACGCACAGGAATGCATTGTTCGGGTTCATTGCAATGAGTTTCAGTTGTGGCTTTTGGCGTCCGAAAAGCGATTCGACCCAGTAGGTCTCTGCCTGTCCAATTACTTTCACTTAACACTAGAACAAGTGTCCGATGCTGAACCGAAGACTACACCAAGGATGACGATTCACACCCAAACCGGCAATATCCACGTCCGCTTGGACTCGCTTTCGGATACCATCGATCGTTTCAAACCACAAGGTGATGTCGTGGCTCCGTTTACAGTGAACGTTGACCTCAATATGTGTGATCATTCGTCAGTGGATTCATTTCAGTCAGCCGAGGTGTCAGCTATTGCCACGGGTAGCCAAAACGCAATGACACTGAACCCTTGGAGAAGTATTGAGTTGGACATTTCGATCGGTCTGGTCCCAGTTCGATTATCATATCGCGATTTACCACAAGTGATGAAGATCAACTCCTTTCTCGCGTCCTTTCTGGCTGCCGAAGAGCGAGTGAGGATGCCACTACTTGTACTGACACAACGAGAAGACCCTTTTCTCGACTTGGCCGTGTTCGAGACAGAAAGCGACACAGATGAAGTCGTTGAGAGCAGTGTCACTGATATGGAGCGTCGAAATGCTATCAAAGCGAAGGTAGCCTTTGAAGGTGTCCACTTCAGACTGGTCAATAATTTCGTCAGTGAAGATTCACCTGTTGTTGGATGTCGACTCGGACCTTTGCGGATAGACGTTGAAGACGCTGGACACCACCAAATGATTGTTTCAGCCACGTGCTCGATTGAGGCATGGTATCATAATCTCCGCCTCGTGGCACTGGAGCCATTAGTTGAACCATGGAGTTTCGCGATTGGGTGTGCGAGAGACAACTCGCAGTCATATCGACAAGATACATTGGAAGAAGCAAGTTCAAGCCAATCGACTTGGAGAGTATCAATTACAAGTGGCGAGAGCCTCCAGGTGAATGTGACTGATGCATTTGTTGCTAACATTGCTGCAGCAAATCGTGCATGGAACTGGGTATCGAGAAGCGGTGGTGATCCTAACGAGCGAAGTGAATTTTCGACGTACTGGATCCGCAACCAAACAGGCATGTTTCTGAGGTATTGGGGAGTTTCCTGTCAGACGAAATCGCTTGAGCCTGGAGCGGAAGAAGCACTGACATTTGACACCCTCCACACATCTGACGGTCAACGACATGAGTTCGAAGAGACAGAGAATGCTCGACAGCTTTTCATTTCCGTTGAAGACCAGAATGACGTCTCTGAGAATTGCGAACCTCCAGTCACACGGCGATGGCAGAGCGAGTTTGCCATTCCTGTTGATCAGGCTGACTCCAGACTGTTTGCGTTGGTTGACATTGAAAACGATCGAAGCGCAGGGCGCGTGAGGAAGTGTGAGTGTGTGATTGACGTATTGGTCGAACGAGGATGCAAGGTATTTGTTGTGCGATCGACGTTAGTCCTGGAAAATAACACTGGATCAGACTTGGAAATTGAATTTGTACCACCTCTACGAAGGTTGACATCCCCAGCATTCCGTTCCGGAACACCTCCTCGAGCTCATTTAGTGCCGTCTTGGAAGTCGATTGTGCGGGCAAACTGTGTTGTTCCGTTGCCGTTAAGTCTAGTCGCCTCTCCTGACGGCTATCTTATGGTTCGACCGCCTGAAATGAAGTCGTCTGAATCTGGATCGTCACAGCTTCCGAGGGCATACTCGAAAAAGAGAGTTCATCTTCCACTATTTGAACGGTCCAGCGAATTGCATGCAGGCGGAAATCAAAATGATATCTCCAATGATATTGCGCTATGCTCACTCAAATTTCATCGTCTCTATGGAGATCGCCCTGTTCGCCCATTTATGATGTCGGCAACGCTGTCAAGCGCAAGAATGGCACTGTACCATCGAAGGATTTCGTTCTTTGCACCACTCGTTATTCATAACCTTACTGCAGTTCCTCTCGAGTTTTGTCTGGCGACTCCGAATGACTGGACTCCAGCAACAGACGGTGCGAACAATACCAGCGCCAGCGTTAATCTTGGCTGGGAAGATTGCCAGCAACGTTTACGCGAGCGTGGTACTATCAACATTGCCGATTCGCTTGTGTGGCATTTGTGTGACTCGGAAACCCCTCTTGAATTGAGGATTCGAATAGGAGGGTTTGAGTGGAGTGAGCCGCTACGAATTCTGCCAGACATGGACGATCACAACCGCATACGCGTCCCAGACTTGTCGAGCAGTGCCCATTTGTTCGTAACAGCAGAAACACAAGTGATGGAAGGAGGTTGTCGAGAGTTGTTTCTTTACGTCCCTTACTGGATAGTGAACTTAACGGGGTTGAAGTTGGAATATGAACATGATGACGAGCGGGCGCAATACGAACATACTTCGATGCTACTAGCAGGCCAAAAAAGACTAGATCGGGAGGAATTATTGCAGAAAGAAGAACAAACCCAGAGTGCAAGACATGCTATTCATACTCATATAGTTCATCAAGTTGCGAATAATCTGCGAATGAATGACCGATCTTCGACTGATCTGGGTCGATCTACGAACCCAGAACTTCAATCGGAAGAACGACAGCGACGACACCCTGGTCTAATTCCCATCATGCCTCCTATAAAGGGCTTGTTGGATTTGCTTCCGAAGCCTGCCGAAGATCTGCGTATGTTGGGCCAATTGGAGGTCTTACAAGCGTGTCATTCCAGCTCGCACCCGGAGCGGGGATCAATACGTCTCAGAGTGAACGAGAGCGACCGTAGACTTGGTAGTTCGTCAATGGGACAGGAGCATAAGAAGTGGTCCGATACGATAGCACTTGATCAAGCTGGAACGTCCGGCGAGTTGGAAGCTATTGACTTCAGTGTTGACAGGGCGTACAGCATTGGATTTTCAATTAGTACCGCAAAGGGGCGGTATTCAAGAACAAAAGTGATAATACTGGCTCCTCGCTTCATTGTAGTTAATGCTTTGGATTTCGCTGTCGAAGTGTGCCATTCGTCACCTCACAGCTCTCCTGGGATGGATGAGCAAGGTGGACCAGGAGTTGTGCCTGCAATAAATCCAGCAGTACATCTGGACGCAGGAGGTTATTCAGATTTCCATTGGAACTTGCAAAAAATGAAATTCAAGACTATTCGCTGCCGAGTGGCAGAATATGGTTGGTCGTGGAGTGGAGCGGTTCCATTGTCCGAATCAGGGGAATTCGTCGTCAGAATGCGAAATGAGTCCACTCGGGCTTCAAAGATGATCCGAGTTATTCTCAAACTGGACACACCATGTGTCTCTGTTTACCTCAGAGAAGAGAGCTCCAGCGCACCCCCTTATCGAATCGAAAATTACTCATTGGAGACTTTTCGTGTTCATCAACATCGCGTCCGGCGAAGTGAGATATTGCTCCCGCATCATAGCTTGGAGTATGCGTGGGACGAGCCGACTCAGGAAAGGATTCTCGTTGTGGATATGCTACCGTCTGCCGCGGGAGATAATAGCCGTCCTCTTCGTATTGGAGCATTTGCGCTTGACAAGATTCAGCATTTTCCAGATGCATTGAGTGGATCACTGGGGATCGAAATATCGGCAGATGGTCCGACTCGCGTGTTGCGGTTCACTGACACTAGATTGCGTGCAGCAGTTGGTCCAGACGCAGCCGGCGCTGCTAGTAGCACAGACGCAAGAACGTCTGTCATGGTAGATTCTTTTCCTGGTCGATACCTGAAGTATCCCTCATTTGAGCTCGTGATCTCCTTGCAAGGTGTTGGTGTGTCAATCGTCGATAGCTCACCAAGAGAGCTAGTGTACGTTTCGTTTACGGGTTTGACGTTTGAGACTTTTGTGAGTACTTCCCAAACGGAACCTGGAACAGCCACGACTGCTTCAAGAATGAACAAGGAGACTCTGCCTACCATTGTTGCGATGCGTTTCAGGATACGAGATTTCCAAGTCGATAATCAGCTTCCCGTGACACCTTACCCTGTTTTACTGCGGTTCTCCAACCCCGCAGCTCGAGCTCGAATCATCGATGGCGTGAACACAAGTATACCTGTCGTCGACCTTTGTGTTGTGAAGCATGATGGATACTCGGGTGTCAATTTTATTCGTCATTTGAATTTGCGAGTGTTACCGCTACATATTCGGGTGGATGGCTCTTTATTATACCAACTGATGCCCATCTTTGCACAAGGAAAGCCGATATCAAGAGATTCAAATAGTGGCTCAGTTGGAAACTGGGATCGAGTACAAGGAAGTAGAAACAATCAGGCTCTCCTTGAAGAGTACAACTCTAGCCTCGAAATCGGAGTTGACATACTTGATGCCATTCGAGAAGACTGTGCGGTGTCTGTCGCTGCTTCTACCAGCACCGACGTGGGAAGCAATGAAGTTGATTTAATACGACACGCTTCATTCAGTGCAGCTGCTGGACTTGGTCATCACGGAAAACTGGTTTCGAAGGTTGAAGAGAGGAAATTATACTTCGAAGTGTTCGAAATCGATGGCATCAGGGTAAGTACTACTTCAAGTAGGCTATGCGTTCATTGCGGCAAATGAGCTAACCACCTCGACATATAGGCTACAGTGAGTTTCTCATTTGGGGCCGATGCTGGCGCAATGGTAGATGGTCTGCAAACATTTGCAGAAAGTCGACGTGGTACAGGTTCAGGTACCGTCGGACCGCTTCGTCTCATCATCAATGCAATTGGGACGAGCTTGACAAAAATCGCCAATGCACCATTCCACCTCAAGCCAATTGAAATCAGGCATTCATTCATTCAACCAGATGCGCTTGGATCCAAAATTGCATCACATTATCAGAGTGAAGCCCTGAGGCAGGCCTATGTCATATTAGGAAGTGTAGATGTATTTGGCAACCCGATGGTTGCTTGGCGCAATCTGAAGGGTGGATTTCAAGATTTCATCTATGAACCCGTTCACGGCATCTCCAAGGTAAGTGCGCGGAGCTCACTCATTCATGCAAATCTCGGTGATGAATGACGCATTGTTCAACAGAGTCCGACAGAATTTGCGCTTGGCATGGGCAGAGGGACTTATTCGCTAATACGTGCATCGGTGTACACGTTCCTCGATTTCAATTCACGAATCCTATCGGCGTCATCGTTGGGTTTATCGGAGGCATGTCTCAAGTTGGACGAATACACTGGCTACCCAGCTACACGAAACATTTACCAAGGATTCGCCCAGGGAATTTCTGGCATAGTCGTTTCGCCCATTCGTGCTGTTGAAATCAGCGGTGTGCGCGGCATGGTGCCAGGCATTTTTGCTGGCGTGTTTGGTTTGGTGCTCAAACCACTATTGGGACTGTCACTTGCGACGGCGACAACTGTGACCACGCTCCGTGATGCCATTGATCCCAACACCAAGGCCTTGTTGATGCGAGCTCGTCCACCTCGTCATATTGATCATCGGACGCGCAAATTGAAAGTGTATTCGTACGTGGAGGCACTTGGTGAAGAGATGGTTGGCAAACTTCGTGGAGGGCGGTACAGATGTGATGGGTATCTCGGCCACGTGGACCTGCGTCAAAAGTGTTTTATTGTGACCCGAAGGCGCGTGCTGTTTGTTGACGTGAAAGGTACTCACAAAATGGACGTGGAGTGGGAACTTCAGTCAGATGAAGTTGTCATGGTTGACTGGCGAGAAAACGGTGAGGATAGTGCCCTCATGTTGTATTTCATCGAAGATGACTACACGCCTAGACGGAGGGCGGCGTTATTCGGCAAGGGTATGTTTCTCTCCAAGCACGAGATCCTTCTCCCCGAACACAAGATTATGTTTGTTCGGGCAATGCTCCAACAGCAAGATCGAACACTCTATGCGTCAAGTCAGTCCGTGTCGCCGACTCTCGCTGTTGGCTTGGGCCAGCGCTCTATGTCTGTGGAACGGCAACCCATATGGCAGCAGCGCTTTCCAGCGGAGTATCCCATTTTTCGTCTCCCCGCGCTTCATCCAACTCGCAGTCTGAGCAATCTCCAAACGACTGTGAACCCGGCCTCCGCAGCGACTGACCGGGTCAATAGACGAACGTCACAAAACGCCCACGAGGAACCAGGGACGGAGTTGGGCACCAGGACGTCCAAGTCGGAAGCCGAGACTCAGGAAGAAGTCGCGAATCTGATAGATGGTTAGATAATACGAGAGGTCGAATTAAATGTGAGGATAACCGATATTTCTAACAGAGGTAGTACAGAAGTATCCCTGAGCGACAGCGTCTCAGATCTTTTTGCCCAGTGCCCACCGGAACGCGGCGTTGCATTCGAGTGTTCTGCGGGCTTCGACCAGCAAGATTGTGGTCGAGACCGGTAGTTAGAAGGGGCGAGGGCGACGTTCCTCTGTGCGAGCGATGGCCCCGACCAAGAGCGAGTCGACGCCCCTCCTGGAGAAGGGCCGCGATGGCCCCGGCCGCGGCAAGGCCGCGGTGTTCTCTCGCTGGCGCAAGAGCCTCGACGGCGAGGACGCCGCGGGCATGGACGGGAAAGGGGGCAATGGCAACGCCGGCGGCCGGCGTCGGGGCAAGCGCGAGCTCCTCTGCCTGCAGTTCAGCCTCATCCTCCTCCTGGTCACGGACCTCGCGAGCCTCGTGGGGATCGTCCTCTGGAGCCTCGGGCCCCGGGAGTTTGTGGCCTATGGCTGGCTCGTGGACGTGACGGCCGTCCAGTGGCGTTACTGGGGCCTCCCGGTGCTCGCGACGGTCCTCAAGATCCTGCTCTTCACCCTCTGCACCTCGCGCCCGGACATCCGTGGGCTCACGTGGCTCAGCTACGTCGTCTCGACGGCGTTCCTCGGGCTCCTGGCCGTTGATGCCTTCCGCCTCGATGCCTTCACGGCCGCGGAGGATGCGGCCTTCCACCTCGAGGCGGCCAACGTGGCGAACTCGCTGCCGCTGATCTTCACGATCCTCGAGGTCGTCAACCTCGCCTACCTCCAGGAGTCGCTGGCCCCGCCGCCGGCCAATGACGACAACCTCGACGCCCCCGTGTCGGCCCCCGCGTCCCAGGGGATCTCCTTTGTCAAGCTCGTGTACATCCTCAAGCCCTACTTTTGGCCCCATGGCTTTGGGAATCGCGTACGCGCGTGCTCGACCTACGCGATCCTCGCCATCTCCAAACTCGCCAACCTCGTGGCGCCGTTGTTCATGGCCCGGGGGACGAACGCCCTTCTCGCGGGGGACGCGACGCAGGCGTTGCTCGAGATTGCCATCTTTTGCGGTCTGGTCCTCGTCTCCAAGCTCTTCAAGGAGCTCCAGTCGCTCATCTACCTCAAGGTCAAACAGACGGCCTACATTGAGCTCGCGACGCTCACGTACGAGCACGTCCACACGCTATCGTACGATTGGCACGTGCAGAAGAAACTCGGGGACGTCCTCCGGTCCATGGACCGCGGCGTCGAATCGGCCAACTCGGTCGTCTCGTATGTGTTTTTGTATCTCTTCCCGACGCTCGCCGAGTCGGTCGTGGTCGTTGTCATCTTTGCCGTGCACTTTCAGCTGGCGGCGCTATCGCTCGTGGCCTTTTCGAGCCTGGTCTTTTACGCCTGGCTCACGATCAAGATCACACTCTGGCGCAAAAAGTTCCGCGAGGCCTCGACCAAGCACGACAATGAGTACCACGACAAGGCCACGGATGCGCTGATCAACTACGAGACGGTCAAGTACTTTTCCAATGAAAAGTACGAGGTGGACGCGTACACCAAGGTCATCGAGAAGTACCAGCGCTTCTCGGTCTCAGTCCAGGCCTCACTGAGCGTCCTCAATGGCGCGCAGTCGGTGATCATCCAGCTCACGACGCTCGCGGCACTCGGGCTCGCGGCCCCCCACGTCATCCAGGGACCGAATGGCGGACGACGCATTGACATTGGCGATTTCATCGCCATCTCGGTGTATCTCGCCAACTTGTTCCAGCCCTTGTTCTTCCTGGGGTCCATCTACAACATGGTCATCAACTCGGTCGTGGACATGCGCAAGCTGAGCGAGCTGCTCTCGGTCGAGCCCGACATTGTCGATCTCCCGGGGGCCACGGATCTGCGGATCTGCGACTACGACCACAACACGGGCATCGAGGTGCGCTTTGTGAACGTCTCGTTCCACTACCCGTCCCAGGCCGAGGGCACGGGCGTCCGGGACCTCTCGTTTACGATCCCCAAGGGCACGACGACGGCGCTCGTGGGCGAGACGGGCGCCGGCAAGACCACGATCTCACGGCTGCTTTTTCGTTTTTACGAGTGCGATGCGGGCAAGATCCTGGTCCACCACGAGGACATTCGGGCCGTGACGCAGCACTCCCTACGCAAGGCCATCGGCATCGTCCCCCAGGACACGGTGCTCTTCAATGACACGATCCTGAGCAACATCAAGTACGGGAACCTCGAGGCCACGTTTGACCAGGTCGTCGCGGCGGCCAAGAACGCCCGGATCTATGATTTTATCATGACTCTCCCCGAGCAGTGGAACACCAAGGTCGGCGAGCGGGGGCTCAAGCTCTCGGGCGGGGAGAAGCAGCGCGTGGCGATCGCCCGGACGCTGCTCAAGGACCCGCCATTTGTGATTCTCGATGAGGCGACGTCGGCCTTGGACACCGTGACGGAGCGGGAGATTCAGATGGCGCTCAATCGCCTCCAGTCGAATCGGACGATGATGATCATCGCCCATCGGCTCTCGACGGTACGTAGTGGTAGCTGCTGTAGCGGTGCTGTGGTGGTCGCGAAGACTCACGTTGTTGCTCTCGTTGTGGGTTTCTTTCTGTGCGTGCAGATCCGAAATGCCGATCAGATTCTCGTGCTCCGGGATGGGGAAGTCGCCGAGCGTGGGACCCACGATGACTTGATTCGCGTCAATGGCCTCTACCACCGGATGTGGACGGCGCAGCAAAAGTCGAACGACGAGCTCGCGGCGCTCAGCGCCGGCGGCCCCGATGCCGCCGAGTGATCTCATTCACTCTCATTCATTCCTTGCCCGTTGTCGGGGCGATAGATGCCCCCACTTGTCTTTCTCTATAACTCGATTGCTGCGACCTCGGGTTCGTTCATCTTGTTTCCTTGGTGCTGCCCCTCGGACGAGGCGTCATCGCCGGTGAGCGCCTGGACATCCAGTAGCAGGCGCTCGCTGTCCATCCGCTCATGGCGTCGTGGCCCGGGGGAGTCGACTCTAGCGGGTCGGATACCAGCGGTGCCGAAGGACGCGACCGCATCGGCCTCAAACATGAGGTCGTCCGAGTCCACGCTCTCTCGATCGCCATGATCGCCACCACCACCGTCCTCAAACTCTGGGTCGCTACCCTCGCTGGACTCTGTGCGCGCGACCGGCGCTGCCGCATGCACGCCGTGAGGCTCCAAAGCCCCGACTTGGGGTCGGGCATCATCGTCGAGCACTTCCACAGCTCCTGGCGTTTGCTGGCGAGCGTGGGCTATGACGGGACCAGCTTCAGTATCCGCTGGGCTCGCGTCGGATCGATCGTCTTCTACTTCTTCTGTCTCGTGGGGCTCTGCTTTTCCTTCGGCAATGGTCCTGGCCCTGGCGGTCGGGTGGTCTTCCATCGCCATCATCACCAGGCACTCGCGGGTCCCGAGGAGGTCGCGTCGTTCTGCGTCCTCGATCATCTCGAGCATCTCCGAGAGAAGCGCTCTGACATCGTCCTGGGCCCCAGACGGTGGTAGCTCCTGCTGCGCTGGGTGGACATAAGATGAAGGGGCATGCGAGGCCTTGGCTGATGGCGTTGACGGCGATAGTGCATCACTGCCACTCTCGGATGGCAGCGAACTCGGCTCCTCGGCCGAGTCCTTGCCGGGGTCGTCGTCGTTGATGGGAGAAGCCGTTGCTGTGGGTTCTTGACCGTTCCTTTCATCGGGCGCAGTCTCTGGCGTCTCTCGATTTCTCGTACCCTCGTGACCGCCGCCATCGCGCCCCACGCTCGCGACCTCATCCAGCAAACTCTCGATGGTCTCGACGATCGTCACCAGGGACCGGACGATTTCCTCAATGACGACGATCTCGTCGGCGCCACCATTCTTTCGCGCATCGTCGTCATCGTCTCTCGAGGCGGAGGAGGAGGACGCGACCACCGCCCTCGGGCTCTTGGGGCTCTCAGTCGTCGCGGCCTCGACCAGCAGCGGGCGAACTTCAACGTGACCGCGGGCGACGGCGACATCCGCGTTGTTGGCGTAGTCTCGCAGCTGCTCCATCATCCACATCAGTGCCCCGAGCACATCGGGCTGCGCTTCCGCTTGCCCCACGCCCCCAGTCGGCAGCTGATTCCCGTCGTCGAGTGCCCGCGATGCCTCTTCGGTCGGTGGGAGACTCTCGTCGCCCATCGACGGGGCCCCGAACACGTCGAGATCGCCTGCGGTCGCCTCATCGCCGTCATCATCGTCGTCATCACCGTCATCGTCCGTCATCGCCTCCCCGCCCTTCGACGTCATGGTCGTCTCCGTCGCTGGATCTTCAGCTGCTCGTTCCGTCTCAGTCTCGGCGCCCTCGAGCTCGACAACGTCGCCCCCTTCGGACAACGCGGTCGGCAGTTGAGACCGTCCGGTCTCGAGTGCCCCACCATCGTCGTCGTCTTCGTCGGCCACTGCTTCAACTGCTGCTGCCTCTGTCCCCGACCCGACGAGCTGTCGCCGCAAGCGCGCGCCCCGCCACATGGCCTGGATGCAGATCGCCGCCTCGAGCTGCTCGATCGCCCACCAGCGCCGGCGCTGCGTGTCCCGCCACCAGCCCTGGAGCCGTCGGGCCGCCTGGCGGCGCCGCGCCCAGCGCCAGCGGGTCGCCCAGTCGCCGATCACCCGCTGCAGGAGCCCCCGGGACCAGCGGCGTCGCCGGGCGTGGGCACGCGCGAGCCACCGCCGGAGCGTCCGCTGGAGCACCCCGACGGCCCAGCGCGCTCGGACATGGCCGCGCTGGGCGATCCGCCGCCGGACGTGGCTTTGGAGGACCGTCGCCGAGAGCTCCCGGGCCCGACGGAGGAGCTCCCGCTCTCGCCGGCGGAGGTGCGCGCGGACAAAGCCCTGGAGCCGCGAGGCCGCCCAAAGCCGCATCGCCTGGTGTCGGGCCGCGGCCCGGAGCTCGGTCAGTTGGCGCCGGGCCCACTGCCGGCGGACAAAGCACTGCAGGCGCGTGGCCGCCGTCGCCCGGAGCACCCGCAGCGCCTGGTACCGCCGCTGCTCGAGACGCGCGCGGACCTTGGACTGGAGGACGACCGAGGCCGCCTGGTGCCGGGCCCGCAGCCGCGCGCGATCCCCAAGGGCCCGCTCGTGCTCGACGATCGCCTCCTGCATCCACTGGGCCCGGGCCTGCTCCGAGAGCTGGCGCCGCTCGGCCTCCATCTCGAGGTGCCGACACCGGCGCTGGAGCTCGGCGAGCTCCTCGTGGAGCCGCTGGGAGCGCTGCTGCTCGAGTCGGAGCTGCACCTGCGCCGTCTCGAGGCGCGCAAGGAGCCCCGTGGGGTCGGATCCCGATGAGACCCCGGCCCCGGTGACCGGGGAACGCGACGGTCTGCGGCGGACCGTCGGTGTCGTCGTTGGAGGTCGCGTGCGTACCGACGTGTCCTTGACCCCCACGGGGTCAATGGCGATCGACGGGATCGCCGTGTTCTGCGGATCCTCCCGGCGCTTTCGCCGCATTTCGCCACCGGGAGCGACGGCGACCGCCACAGCGCTTTGCTCCTGCTCCTCCTGCTGCTGCTGCTCCTGCTGCTGATGCTGCTGCTGCGCCGGCGGCGGCGTGGACGGAATCATCGCATCCCCCGATTCGGGCTCGGGGGCGAGGACGCGGGGGGGCGCCATGGCACGGAGCTTGCGCTCGACAAAGGCGACGTACTCGTCCCATTGGATGCGCTGTCACCACCAACCACACGTCAGTCAAGAGACAGCGCCGCCCACGAAGGAAAACGCCAAAACCGGCCAGCGAGACAACACGCACGCGGTCGCCGTTGGTGTCCATGGCCTGGAAGAGCGTCGTCAGCGCCCGGGTCTGCGCGTCGGCGTCGGCCAGTTGCTCGTCCGTGTCGCCCTCCCCGAGACCCAAGACGACTCGAAGGAGGAGTCGACCGTCGGTCGTCGATGAGAAGACTGATGATACCAAAGCACAACAACAACAGCAGTAGCAGCAGCAGCAGCACACTTGACCGATGAGTCGGCAAGCTCCGATGCGGTGGCGACCGATCGTACGTACCCTGCGCGTGGCGGCGGTAGAGCTCGCGGAACTCGAGCCAGTCGATGCTCCCATTGCCATCGGCGTCGACGAGGTAGAAGAGCTTCTTCCAGATCCCCAGCACCGCCGCGGACGTCAATTGCCAGTGCCGCGGATGCGCACGGTCCCCAGCGACGGCGACGGGTGCGTCCGGCGCCGTCGTCACCGAGCGCGATGGGAGCGGCCTGAGTCGACGGCGAAACGCAATGTGGACCTCGACGACCACGATGACCCGCGGGGGCGCGTCCGCCGTCGCGGCGCTTGAGTCGCAAAGCGACAGCCACTGACGCAGGGGCGGGGCCCCGGGATCCCGCGTCAGGAGGCCCCGGGCCACGAGCGGGAGCAACGGCAGCGGCGCCTGGGCGAGGGCCAACTCGCCGTGGTCCCCGAGCAGGCCCCGGAGCTGCACCAGAACCACTGGGGCCCCTCTCGTCCTGTCGTCCAAGCGCACGGGGACCCGGAGCCGCTGGCCTTGGAGCTCGTCCAGTGTTGGCTGCGTGGGTGTCGTCGTCGTTGCCTGCTGGAACATGCACGTGACAAAGACACTGCTGACGGGGACGATGGCTGCAGCGGCCCCAAGCGCGCGAACGCTCGCGAGGACGACGATGAGCTCGCCCTCGACGACTCGAGTGGCCTGCGTGCGCGTGTGGACGTGGAACGAACGACGCAGACTCGGGACTGACGAGTCGGCGAACTCGAGGACGTGCCAGTCGTCCGTGACCGCGCCGTCGCCGTCGGCCAACGACGCGCACGTTGCAGGATCGAGATGAGTCGGACGACTGACCGCGGCACCGTCGCCGGAGACGATCGAGAGCGCCGGTCCCTCAACATCGACTGTATCGTTGGCAGGACAGCGCCAGCGCGCGACGAGCAGCTCCCCACTCCATCGCCAGTGGCCCGTGGCGGACCAGGACACGGCCGTCTGCTGCGCTTTACCAACGCGCACGCGGATCTCCTGGGGCGCCGTCGAGTCCGATGCGACGGCAGTGGCGGCGGGTGGCTCGAGGACGACCTCGACGACCTCCGTGAAGAGAAGCAGCAGCGATTCCTGCTGGTCGTCCGTGTTGAAGGCCTCGACTACCGTTAGCTCATCGGCGGTGGCTTCGTCTGGCTCCTCCTGCTCCCCCACGGTCACTTGCAGCCGCCCGATGTCCGACGGGGCCCCCGTCGTCGTGTCTTGGCTGGAGACAGCATAGAGCCGATGCCATGCTCCCTGCTCGCGGGCCAGTGCCTCTGCCCAGCCTCGACGGATCGGGATCCGAGTCTGGCCGAGCACGCGGTGCTGATAGTGGGGGTCGCAGATCCGAACGACCAGCGCCGACGCCGAGCGCATGGCGTCGACTGGCCCCAAGGACATGGCGATCTCTTGTCCCGCGAGAACGTCGCCACTGTCACCATCGGCAGCCCGCGCTGGGATGCTGCAGACTCGAGACGACTGTACCGAGTCGGCTTTGGGCTCCGAGTCTGGGCCTCGTCCCTTGGACCCCGCGTGGATGACGGCGACCTGGCAGACAAAGCTCCTGCAGAGGCTCGGAAAGAGCCCCTTGGGCTGAATCGCGTGTACCGTCAGCCGCGCCTCGACGGGGCGGCGATGATGATGACCCGCCCGCTGAAGCTCGACAAATTGCAGCTCAAACGTCAACTGCCCCACGCGACGACGGCCTTGATGACGACGGGCCATCGTCTGGGAAGCTGGGGCCGTTGTTGAGAGGACCTCGGAGACCGGTAGCGCAAAGGACCAGAGGTGCTTGCTCGAGATCAATGAGGTGAACACGGGCACGACGACGCGGCCCACGACCGCGATGGGCCCGTCCTGCAGGCGACTCGTCCGTGGTGAGTCCGATTCCGGACCGGCCGGTCCATTGAGCGTCGGGGGCCCACGACGACAGACCTCGAGCGTCACCAAGGGCAATGCGTCACGGCCGTTCGCCGCGCAGGCCACGTGCTCGGTCCACTGAACCTCGCCATTGGCGTGACTGTGTGGGACCATCCCGGAGAGGCAGATCGTTCAGTAGTCGCACCACTGGATGACGCACAAGTGGCGGACACGTACCTGCGCTTGGCGCTCGTCTCATTGCCCGCGTCCCCACTGGCGTCGGTGTCGCCCCCGCAGCGCAGTCGGACGCAAAAGCCCGTGCTGTCTTCGTCTCCATTGCGAAACACGACCCCAGTCCCGTGGATGTTCGCGATGGCGATGAGCCCCGCGACTGGGCCTGAGGGCACCAACGCCGATGGGACCCTGTCGTGCGCCTCGAGCACCGGCAGCGCCGTTGATGCTGATGGTCCGCGGTTCCCCCCTGGCGCCGTGATCATCCCCCGAAGGCACGTGCTCAATCGAATGCGCAGCCCTGGGCGCTGCTTGTTCTTGACGTCCTCGTCGTCATCATCGAGCGCGCGGATCGCGAGAATGTCCGTGATTTGGGCCCACTCGCCCGCCTGGGCAAAGAGTACGGGCACCTCGAGGGCCCAACTCGCGCGGTACTTGACCGGCGGCGGGGGCGTCGCCGTGACTGCCGAGGACCTCTCGATCACCATCCCTTTGCGGATCTTCCCGACCATGGCCGCGCCCTTGAGCGGGGGCGCGAGGGCGAGCGACGTGTTGGTGCTGGTGTAGTTGCGTGCGGCCGTGCTGCTGTTGCTGGGCGTCGCGTCCTCGGTCAACGTGAGCTCGCAACTCAGCGTCGGCAACGTCCGATCCCGTGCCGACCACGTGACGGGAGCCCGGACGGTCGCGCGGGTGGCCACGCGTTGGGCGATTGGGGCGTTGCCCCCTTCGAACCAGTCGCCTGGGGCGATGCGCCACTGCCACGCCAGCTGCCGCGTCGGCATTGTCGTCGTCGCCGTTGGCGTCGCCGTCGCCGTCGACTCGATGAGCGCCATCTCGAGACTCGTGATCTCGACACAACCGCGGATTTCGCTGGTTGCCTCGACGGCCGCCACCACGGGCGCGACGGCCCCTAGGCTCGCCGACGCGGTTCCTTCCAGTGCTGTCACCGTCGTCGGTGTCGTCGATGGATCGCAGCCCGTCTCGACTTGGACTCGCACAGTCAACGTGCCCCACGTGCTGCTGTTGCTGCCGTTGCCCTCGTCGTCGCCCTCGCCTGTGAGCACGTCGACCTGCACGACGACCGGCTCCATGTCCTCGCGCCATTGCACTGGAGGCAGCGCCACTCGCGCTGCGGCCATGGGCAGGCCCCGCTCCCCGGGCCTCTCGCTGCAGCGGGTGACGCTCAGTCGGATCACGTCCGTGCGGGTGTCGAACGTGTCGATGACGATCGCGAACGCCGACGAGCCCAGCGACGAGGGCGGGAGGGTCAAGGCGGGGTACCGGGCGGCCGAAGACCGACCGCGGGCCTCGCTCCACGCGGCGATGGCCACGTCAAAGCCCTCGACGAGTGCCTGGCGCGTGGTGACGTCCGTGAGCGTGAGCCGAAGACGTCGCGGCTCGGGATCGAGGGAGACGATGGCACTGGGGGCGGCGGGAGCATCAACGTCGACACCCATCGATGGCGGCGGGCGCCATCGCAGACAGAGCCGCGCTCGCCCGACGACCTCATCGTCGTCCTCGTGGTCCCGAAGCGGAAGCTCGAGAGCCAGGGCCCGGGACGCACTCGAGGGCCCGTCACGGAGGAGCGCGTTCAATGCCAGCGACGCCACGAGCGACCACTTGATCGCCGCCCACCGTGGGCGGAGGGTTAGTGTCACGTACAGTGCCGCCACCGAGGACGGGCTGTCGAGAGCCACGACGACCGCCGGCGTGAGGTGAATCCGCCCAACGGCCGCCTCTGGCAGCGACCACCCGCGGCCCTTCGCCCTGTCGTCCCATGGGATCGGCGCGAGGCGCTGGTTTGTGCTCCCACCGCCGCCGAGCGCTGGGCACCACGCGATCCTCAGCGTCAGAGCATCGGCCTCGGGGTCAAGGCGTCGGCCTCCGCCCCCGAGCTGCCGGCGACGACGATCGAGCCACGCGGGCGAGAGCTCGGTGATCGCCTGCCACTGGAGCTCGAGCGTGGTCCCTAGTGCCACGGAGTTGGCCGCAGGTGCTGGGGCTCCATCGTGGTCCAATGAGGCTGACATGACCGCAGCCGCCGGTCGTTTGCTCTCGTCGTCGTCTGCGCTCGGCCCGGTTCAAGCTGCTCATCGACCCCAGGAGCTGCATCAGTCCGTGGTGGCGGGTGAGTGCGCGGAAAAACAAAAAAAACAAAAACAAAAGGAGGGCAAGCGACGCGGGCGCCGCTTCGAGAGGACACGCCGCCCACTTGTCAGGATCTGTCACTGCTCTCGTTCATTCACGTGCACGCCCGCGCGAGGTCAAAGTCGACGAGGTACCGGGCCCAGAGGCGCTTGGCCTGGTCCAGGGGGCAGTGGAGGTGGGGCTCGCACCCGGGGAGGACAATGTCCGCGAGCTCGTTGACCACGACCTGCACAAAGTGCGCCCCCGCGGCGTCCTCGTAAAGCCGGAAGGCGATGTTGGCGGCGAAGGGCGCGAGGAGCGACGTCCGGAAGCCCCGCACTTTCATCGTCGACTTGGCCACGTTGGCCAGGAGTGGGGCCCGGGAGCCGTAGCCCAGGAGCGTCATCAGCGGCAGCGTCGTCTCGGCGTGGGCAAAGCGGAAGCGCCCGACGAGCGCCGACGAGCCATTGGCCCGCTGGTCCATCCCCGCGACCACGTCCCGGAGGAGCACCGATGCCATCTCGTAGTTGATCGGGTACCCCCCGGCGAGCTGGTAAAAGGCCTTGAGGTCCTCAAAGTAGTCCATCGAGTGGACAAACGTCGGGTTCAGGAGGAGACACCAGTGATCACGGATGTCGGCGACGGCGATGTCGAACCTGCGTGGGAGGTATGGTAGCACGGGCAAAAGCAGCTCGTCAGAGATCACGGCAATCACAACAACGAAGACCCCAAGCATGCACGTACGCGCAGGCCTCGTACACGGCCGTGAGGTCTTCGGGGGTGATGTCAAGCTCATGGCGGCGGTGCGTGACATTGAGGAACCGCAGGAGCGTCTCCCCGTTGGCCTCCATCATCTTGGAGGTGGTGAATTTCGTCACTTCGTGGATCGCCGTCGCGTTGCTCTTGACCTCCCGGTCGTAGCGTGGGCAGTGGTCGAAGAAGCGCAAGAGGAGGTCCTGCGTCCACCGACCGGCCGTGAGCGTTCGTGCGTTGCTCGTATTGAGATCAGCAAACGATTGTCCACGGACCTTGTCCTTGGCGTACTCGGAGAACTGGACGTCGCTCGGGTTGGCGAAGAACGCATTGGCGAATCTAGCGAGAGGAAGAAGCCACGGGCTCAGAACGGCATCTCACACGCGATCATACGGCGATCGAGCCCCACACGTACGCGTGGGCCGAGTCGCGGGTTCGTCGAACATGCGTGTGGGCGACTTCAAACTGCTCCGGGGTGAACGTCGGCCGCACGGCGTCGGACGCGGAGGCGTTTGCGTTGGTGACCTGGACGACGGTGCGTTCGGCAAACTTGCGCATCTCCTCGATGCCCGCGGCCGCGAGCTCGCCCTCCTGCGCGTCCTCATACGGGAGCGTGTAGTTCCGCAGCCACCCCGGGAGCTCCGACTGCAAGGGCTCGAGCTTGGCGAGGAACGCCCGCATCGCGTGGATCGACCCCAGCGTCGGGTACCTGGAACCATGACCAGAGGTTAGTGTTTTGGGTGGGCGCTCTCGATTCTCGTCGTAGGCCAACACTGCTGCAGGGCACGCATTGCTCACCGGATCCCATGGCGCGCGATCACGTGCGTTTGGAGGAGGCGGTGATCCGAGAGGTCCTCGTGTGGGGCCATCGGCTCGTGGTGGTGGAACTGCAGCCGGCGACGGTCCCGATGGTGGCCGCCGCCGCCGGCCTTGCGCTGGTCCCAGTACTTGGTCTTGGTGGCAAAGTGGTGCGTGTACGCGTGGCTCGCATAGGTCATCGACTTCTTGGCCCCGCCCCCCGCTGTCGATTGCGATGCCGACTGAGAGGATGGCGAGGCCACCGAGTGCGAGTGGTCCTGCGCTCGAAGGACCGTGAGGACCAGCGCGACGGCGACGCCGACGAGCGAGAACATGGCGATCAGCCGCCGACGGGGCGTCGCCTCCGCGTCCCGCGGTCGTCGCAGCGGCGGCTCCGCGAGGTCATCGAGCGCGTGGGGCCGCGGGGACGGCGGCAGGAGCCGATCCCCGTCGTCGTCGTAGTCGTAGACGACCATCTTCTCTTGAGATTTTCGTCAAGACCAACTAGTGTTGTGGTGGTCTTCCATCCCCACAATGACGCAATTTGGACCAATCGTGACTCCGAACGTCTGCGACGGACCAATCAACGAGCACGGGCTCAGCACCATCCTCGGAGATGCTTATCGGAATATCGCTAATCGACCCAAAAGCCAGTACGAAGCTCATAAGGAAACGGAATGACAAGGGCGGAGGCATATCATTTTAAAAACGACGGGGGGGGGGTTGTACA
>JAADYI010000132.1:0-29629 GCA_023338185.1 Lagenidium sp. CBS 127285
AGAGAGAGAGAGAGAGAGAGAGAGCACAGACGCCCTCACCCCCACCACGGCTCTCGGTTCGCTCAACGCGTCGCGCAAATGCGCTCAGACCCAAAGGCAGGCAGCGAGGTAGGGGACGACGACCAAGTCGAGACTCGTGTGCTTGTATTAATAGGCTCGGGGGGCGGGGGAAAACATGCAGGATACTCCAAAACGCTAAGCCGTTCGATCTTCTACTTAGTACTAGGGACTTTTCACGGCGGTTCACGACACGACCGCCAGGGACTCCTCCGACTCGGGGCCGCCGTCGTCGCCGGCCTGGCCGTCGATGCTCGCCGCGTACTTGCTCGCGAGCTCGAGATCGGCCTTGAGCTGCTCCATCCCCGACGACAGGAGCTCCCAGAGATCCGGGGCGGGGCTCTGGGCATCGGCGGCGAGATCGGCCTCGGGGATCTCCGTGTACTGCCCGAGCTCCTGCGTCAGTCGATGCGCGCGGGCCGCGAGGACGTTCTTCTCGGCCTGGAGATCGGCCAGCTCCAGCCGGAGCTCCTCAATGACCCGCTCCTGCTCGTAACGGCTCTCGGCCAATTGCTCAATCTCCCGTCGCAACGAGCCATTGAGCAGCGCCATCTGCGCGTTCTCAGCGGCCCGCTCCTCGTGGACATTCTGGGCGGCGTCATGGAGCTCGATGACCTTGTCCTCGCAGCGCCGTGAGAGGTCCTCGCAAAACATCTTGGACTTTTGCAGGGCCGCCTCGAGCTCCTGGTTGGTCTCCTCCAGGCCCTTGTTCACGAGCTCGAGGGCCCGGAGCTCGTCCACGACCTGGTTCTTCTCGGCCTGGAGGGCCTGGAGCTGTCGCTCGGCCTCGAGGTCCAGGGACGCGCTCCGCTCGCGCTCCTGCTTCTTGAGCAACGTCTGGAGGCGACTCACCTCCTTGAGGTGCTTGTCCACCTCGGCCAAGAGGGCCATGCGCTCGGCGCTGGCCTTGTCCTGGGCCTCTCGGAGCTGCTCCACCTCGGCCCGGAGCTGCTTGAGCTCGGGGACGAGCCGCTTCTTCTCGTCCTTGTACTTGTCCAGGGACGACTTCAATTTGATAATCTCCGTCAGATTGTTATCCCGCATGGTCGAGAACTCGGTCTCCTTGGCCTGGAGCGCCTCGCTCAGTTTGGCGTGCTCCTGCTTCAGCTCCTTGTGGGCCCCGCGGACCTTGTCCAGCTGCCCCCGGAGCTGCTCCTCCTTCTTCTCCATCTCCTCGCGGGTTGTCTCGACCTCGGCGACAAGCGCGAGGTTCTTCTTGGTCAGGCCCTCGACCTCGGCCTGCAAGGGGGTCGCGTTCGCCCGGGCGGTCTCGAGCTCGCGCTCGAGGACCTCAATCTTGTGCCGCTCCTCGTCGACAATGGCCGAGAGCTGGGCAACTTCCTCCTGGAGCTCCATCTTCGAGGCCTCCACGTCAGCGACCGTGTCCTGCGTCAACGCGGCCTGCTCCTCCAGCCGCGCGTTGGCATCGCGGACGTTCTGCTGGAGCTCGGCGAGCTGATCTTCGACGACCTTGCGCTCCGCGTGAATGGCCGCAAGCTCCTCCGCGAGCCCGCCCTTGGCCTGTGTGGCCTCGGTGAGCTCGGCCTGGAGCGTGGCCTCCGTCGCCCGAAGGTGCGTCAACTGCCCCTCCAGGGTGGCAATCTGGTCCGTGGCCAGGGCCAGTTCCTCACGGAGACGCGTGACCTCGCTCGCGGATCCGGCCTGGGCGTCCGCGAGGGCCCGCTCCAACTCGGCCATGGCGTGGGCCTTCTCCTCGAGCTCCCCCTGGGTCCACGTGAGATCGGCCACGACCTGCTCGCACTTGGCCTCGGTTTCGACGATGGCGTGCTTGCTCTCCTGGAGGGAGGCTTGGAGGGTCTGGACCTGGGACTCGAGTTCCTGGACGCGACCCGCGGCGACCTCGCACGCCTGCGAGAGCTCCTCGATCTTGGCCTCGGCCTCCGCGAGCGTCGACTGCGCGAGCTCGAGGTCATCCTGCAGCGACTCCTTCTCGGCGGTCAGGGGCCCCATTTCATCCTGGTACGCGGCAACCTGCTCACGCAGCTGCGCGCTCTCAGCGTGGGCCTCGGCGACACTCGACTGCACGAGCACGAGCTCATGCTCGAGCCGCGCGACCTCGCCGCGGCACTGAGCAATCTCCTCCTTCAGCGTCGCCGTGGCCGACGCCACCGCCGACTCGATGGCCGCGGGGTCCGCGATGGCCGAGGACGATGAGGCACACGCCACGGCCGCCGTTGCCTCGGCGAGTTGCTGCTGCAGGCGCTCGATCGTGCGCTCGTGGTCCACGTTGCCAATCTTGACTGCGTTCAGCTCCTCGTGGAGCTCCTGCAGCGTCACCTGGAGATCGCCAATCTCACGGTCCTTGCCCCGGAGCGTCTGCTCGGCGTCACGGAGGGCGCGGCCGTCGGCCTCCATCGCCTGGCACATCGACCGAAGCTCCTCGAGTTCACTGAGTAGTTGCTGCTGCTGAGTCTCGTCGACGTTGTCAACAGCCGCTGGCGCGTTCCGGACATGCTCCAGTTCGGCGGCCAGTGCTGCGTGGGCCGCGCGGAGTTCAAAGAGCTCGCTCTCTAAGGCGGCATGTGCTGGCACTGCGGCGATGGCGTTGCTGGTTGTGGTGGCCTTGTGGGTCTCGAGCTCGCGGAGAGTCGTCACGTGGGCGTTCTCCGAGGCCGCGAGCTGGGTCTGGAGCTCCGCGAGCTCCTGGGAGGCGGCCTCGAGCTCGCCCCGGAGCCGATCCGCGTGCTCCCGGGCCGAGGTCGCATCGTGGGTGTAGCGTTGCTCGAGAGTCTGCATCGACACGTGCTGTTCCTGGACAAGCTGCTGCTGCGCCTGGAGCTCAGCCTCGAGATCCCGGGCCCGCTGTTCCCACTCTCGGGCGGCGTTCGCGGCCCCTTCGTCCTGAACAACCGTCGGCTCCGCGTCGGCGGTGGCGGTGGCGGCGGCGCTGAGCTCCTTGTACTGCTCCTCGAGCCACGTGTTGCGATTGTTGAGGTGCAGGTTGAGGTCCATGGCCTCCGAGAGCTCGCGCTGGGCCGCCGCGACCTGCTCCGTGAGCACGCGGATCGCGTTCTCCTTCCATGGCTGCTGCGCGGCCTCCTCGTCCTCGTCGTTCGGGCGCTGGGCCTTGGCGGCGGCGACCTCGTGGGCCGTCTCCTCGCGGATGCTGATGAGCTCCTCCTCCTTCATCACGAGCTCCTGCTCCTTGCGGGTGATCGCCTCCTGGAGCTCCTCGAGCTGCGACTCGAGCTCCGAGACCCGCGACTGCCCCGAGAATTCCTTTTGCCGAAACTCGGCCTCCTTGAGCATCGTCTCGGCCGACGCCAGCGCGAGCTGCTGCTTGAGGTCCTCGTTGAGCTTCCAGAGCTCCATGCAGTCGTGCTTGTAGTCCTCCATGACCTGGTTGAGCTCGCCCATGCGGGCCTCCGACTCGGCCGCGTGCGTCTCAAGCGCGACGATGCGCTCGCGGAGGCGGCTCTCCGTGGCCGTCCCCTGCGCGGTCCACTCGTTCCGGAGCTGCTGGAGCTGGGCGTCCTTGTCCGCGAGCTTCTGGTCGTGGTCCGTGTGGGCCTGCGCCAACGTCGCCGAGAGGGACGCGAGCTCGCGCTGCTGGTTCTCGTGGAGCCCCGCGAGTTCCTCGGCGTGGGCCGCGGCGAGGGCCTCGAGCTCCTGGGTCTTGGCCTCGGCGACGGCCGCGAGTTGGGCGTCCCGGGACTGGAGCTCATGGACGTGGCGGGCTTCGGCCTCGCGCAGTCGCTCGCCGAGGGCCTCGTGGTCGCCGCTCAGGGCAGCGACGTGAGCCTCGAGGCCCGTCTTCTCCGCGACCACGCGCTCGGCGTCGGCGGCCACCGCCGCCAGACGGGCCTCGAGGTCGAGTCGGGCCGCGTGCTGGCGGGTTGCGGCCTCCTCGTGAGCGAGTCGGAGGGTCTCGAGGGCCTGGTCCCGGGCCTCGAGCTCGCGCTCCTTGGCCTCGAGGTCCTTCTCGAGCTGCTCCTTGACGCTCGTGAGCGCGTCGCGCATGTCCGTGAGGTCCTGCAGGCGCTCCATGAGCATGGGCTCGGACGCGTACTCGATCTTGTACTGGAGCTGGACGTTCTGGTCCGTGAGGTCCTGGACCTGCCGCGCGAGCCGCGCGACCTCGGCGCGCATGCGCTCGCGCTCCTTCTCCATCTGGTCCACGAGGGTCTTCTTCTCAAACTCGTGCTCGCCGGCCTTGACCATGAGCAGATTGAGCCGCCGGAGGAGCATGGCCATCGGGCTCTCGTCTTCCTCCTCCTCGTCGTGGACGTACTGGCTCGGGCGGCGCGTGATCGTCGCGGGCGGTTGCGGCCGCGACTGGATGGGCGGGGCCGTCGTCGCTGTCGGCGTCGGGGCGTTGTCGACCGTCGCTGGGGAGGTCGCGGCGGTCATGGTGTCGCCGCTGCTTCCGTCCGGGGCCCTCACGCGCTCCGGGGCATGCGCATGCGCATACTCTGTCCCGTCCCCGTGTTCCACCCCTGCGAGATGCGGCAACGGGGGCGCGTGGTGGCCCTCGTCCGCGGCGTCCACGGCCGCGCGACTCGCCTCCTCGGCGCCGAAAATCGCCGACCACATCGCGTTGTGACTCGTGACTGGTCGTCTAAGGAGCGCGAACGGTCAAAGGCCGGGAAGGGGCAGCTCGTGCTGTGGCCTTCGCTGCCTTTGCTGCTGCTGCTGCCTCGTGCTTTTGCTCCGGGCGTGGGCTGCGGGAGCGACGTCGCCGTGGGCAGTCGGATCGCGCGCGTGTCAAGACCCGAGTCTCGCGATGCGATAAAGAGCTGCTCGCTCTCTCTCACACGGGCAAATGAAATGGGGGATAGCAACACAGCTGAATCAAGCGAACCCCGAATAGAAGACTCGGTGAGGCCTCCTGTGGGCCCAGAAGTGCATGTGGTCCCAAGGCCCAGAGGGTCATTGTGGGACTGGGCCAGAGCAATTGATTGACTGACTTGCAGTGGCACAGTGTACCACATTCTTGGACCCCCACCGTGACAGCCAACCAACCAATGAGGCAAAGCACGCTGTCACAGCCTCGAGCGGCAGGCGAAAGGCCATTCGTTGTTGGTGGTGGAGTGCGCGTTGCGATCGATCACCGTCGCCGCTCTCGCCCTCGTCCTGCGCTCTCGCCAGTCCGCGCCGCCGCCCCACCGCTCGTGATCGCCGAACCGCAGAAGCAGCAGCAGCAGCAGCAACCGCAGTCGCGATGGTGGTCTACAACTTTAAGAAGATCCAGACCGTGCCGTCGGCCAATGACTTTATCGACATTGTCCTCACGCGCACGCAGCGCAAGACCCCAACGGTGATCCACCCGACGTATGCGATCTCCCGGATCCGGGCGTTTTACATGCGCAAGGTCAAGTTCACGCAGCAGACGTGCCAGGAGAAGCTCAGCCAGATCATCGATGACTTCCCGCGCCTCGACGACCTCCACCCGTTCTACGCCGACCTCATCAACATCCTCTACGACCGCGACCACTACAAGCTCGCCCTCGGCCAGGTCAACACGGCCCGGGCGCTCATCGACAACATCGCCAAGGACTATGTCCGCATGATCAAGTACGGTGACTCGCTCTACCGCTGCAAGCAGCTCAAGCGCGCGGCCCTCGGTCGCATGTGTACGCTCCTCAAGAAGCAAAAGGCCTCGCTCGAGTACCTCGAGGAGGTCCGCAAGCACCTGTCGCGCCTGCCGTCGATCGACCCCAACACCCGCACGCTCCTGGTCACGGGCTTCCCGAACGTTGGCAAGTCGAGCTTCATGAACAAGGTCACGCGCGCCGACGTGGACGTGCAGCCCTATGCGTTCACGACCAAGGCCCTGTACGTCGGCCACTTGGACTACAAGTACCTCCGCTGGCAGGTGATCGACACCCCCGGTATCCTCGACCACCCCCTCGAGGACCGGAACACGATCGAGATGCAGGCCGTCACGGCCCTCGCGCACTTGCAGGCGTCGATCCTGTTCTTCATGGACATTTCCGAGCAGTGCGGCTTCACGATCGAGCAGCAGCTGAGCCTCTTTGAGAACATCCGCCCGCTCTTTGCCAACAAGCCGCTCGTGTTCGTGGCCAACAAGATCGACCAGGTCAAGTTCGAGGCGCTCTCGCAGGAGCACCAGGACCTGATCCACGCGGCGGTCAAGTCGACGAACGCCAAGTTCTTCACCATGTCGAACCACTCGGAGGAGAACGTGTCGGATGTGAAGAACTATGCGTGTGACCAGCTCCTCCAGCACCGTGTCAACTCCAAGGTCAAGGGCAACAAGGTCGCCGATGTGCTCAACCGCCTGAGCGTGGCCGTGCCCGTGGCCCGCGATGACGTCCAGCGCGAGCTGTCGATCCCCGCGAGTGTCCTCGAGGCCCGGGCCAACGGCGGCACGGGCGCGAGCGCGCGGGTGACGCAGAAGGAGCTCATGAACCAGAACGGCGGCGCCGGTGTCTACGCCATGGACTACCGGGACCACTACAAGGGCATGCTCAAGACGGACGACTGGGTCTACGATGCGATCCCGGAGATCTGGAACGGCAAGAACATTGCCGACTTTGTCGACGCCGACATCCTCAAGAAGCTCGATGCCCTCGAGAAGGAGGAGGACGAGGCCATGGCCAATGCCCCGATGGACATGGAGGACGACGAGGACATCAGCGACCTCGACGAGGAGCAGAAGGACAAGCTCACGCGGATCCGCGAGAAGAAGGCGATCATGGTCGCCGACCACCGCATGAACAAGAACAAGAACCGTTCGTCGCTCCCCCGCAAGGCCCTCGCCAAGATGCGGACCCTGACGCAGACCAAGAAGGAGCTCGAGTCGCTCGGCGTCGACACGTCCCGGATGAAGCACGCCGAGGCCGTCGCGGCCAAGCGCAACGCCGATGACGAGGCCCGGGGCCGCAAGCGCGGCCGCGACGAGCTGGACGACGACGTGGACATGGACGATGCGATGGACGACGACGACGACGAGGCCAAGCCCGCGCGGGCCCGCTCCAAGTCGGCCCTCCGCTCCAAGTCCCGGAATCGCTCGCAGTCGCTCGTGCCCCCGCGCGACAAGAGCGGCTTCCCCACGGAGGCCGCCGCCCAGGAGGCCCGCCGCGTGGCCAAGCTCGCGCAGCGTCACCTCAACAAGCGCGCCCGGGCCGGCGAGGCCGATCGCCACGCGGGCCCCAAGCTCGCCAAGTGGCAAAACTCGGGCAAGCGCAAGAACGGCTCCACGCAGTCGCGTTAAGCCCCAGTGCTTCGGGTGCGCTCCCGCGGACCGATGGCTTGCGCTTCCTCTCGCACTACGCTTCTTCCCCTTCATCTCTCTCTTTTTTTTTGCCGGCTTGCGGGCGTCGTAGTATACTTTAATCAAAAGGTTGCTTTCATTATCGTGCGTCTTTCGGCTCGTTGCTCATGTCACTTAATCGTCAGGGGGTCTTGAGGGGCTGCTGTTGCTGCTGCTGCTGTAGTCGCTGGCGGTAGATGCGTCGGATGTAGGCAAAGAGCAGGCGCTCGTTGCCCGCGTAGTCCTCGAGGAGGCGGTCGATGAGCCCCAGGCACCGGGGATCGTGCTGCCGGAAGAACTTGCGGAGCTGGTTGCTGTACGGTAGATACAACAACGTGAGTCAAACGCGAGGATGATGTCGCTGGCAGTGAGGAGCGCGGGACGTGCCTGTAGCGCCGGCGGCTCGCGAGCGCCGACGGCGGGGGGAAGAGCACGAGCCAGAGGATCGCGAGGAACGTGAGCCACTTGGTCAGGGCGAGACCGCAGATCGCGGGTCCGCGGCCCGTCGCGAGACAGCCCCCGACGCTCGGGTCCGGGGCATCGATGAGGTACTGAACGAGGTGCAGGGCCGCGTGGAGGCACGAGGCTGCGCGTGGGGGCAGGACAGGGGGCATCCATCTCAGTCAAGACAATCATAGACAACGCGGGCACAGCGATGACGACCAACCGAGGACGAGCGGCGGCGAGATGCTCGCCAAGAGGAGGCTCACGAGGGTGAGGCCAAAGGTCAATGCGAGGCGGAACTCGGTCGCCGCGAGCTCGGCTTCGAACGCGGCGTCCACGGTCTTAGGGGCAGTAGTGGGATCGAGATCGCGGAGGACGCGCCGCGGGGCGTAGTACGCGGCCCCGACGGCCCCGAGGACCGCCACGCGGAAGAGCGCGTCCCCATTGCGGAGCTTCATTTTTGCGATTGAGAATTATGGGTTTGTTTGAAGACTCAGGGCGTAATTCGGTTATTTATATCGTTAAATAAGAAACAAATGCGTTAAATTCTACTTGGACAACAACAAAGGGCTCGCCCATCAACGCGCCAACTCACAAATCGGAAGATCGAAAACGCGCACGGGAGGTGCGTTCTTTTCGTCGCCTTCATCGTCGCCAATGGCCGCGACGATGGCTCCTCGTGGGGGCATCTTCATGTGATGGGGACCGCGTGCTCACGCTCGTCAACTTCCCGTGGTTCAGGTTTTGCTGCTGTTGTAGTAAGGGACGGAAGGAGATGAGCAACACGGAACACGAGGTCCGCGTCGATGCGGATGGGGCCGCCTCCGAGGAGGCGATGGCGGCTCCAGCGACGGACAATGCCCATGGGGAAAAAGGCGCGAAGGAAGGGTCCGTGGGTGAGTCGGCGGCGGAGTCTCCGCGACGCGAGGGGTCTCGTGTCCGCAGCAACGACAGCAGCGACAAGAACCACGACAGCCAGATGAAGACGACGACACGAGCCGAGCCCGAACCAGAGGCCGAGGCCGAGGCGGCAACAAAGCCGGAGACTGAGACGGACGATGCCTCCGCGCTGGAGCCCTCGAGGACGCTGCGCATCAGCAATTTCCGCCGCCCGTTCACGCTCAACGCCGTCAAGGCACGTGTAAATTGGCCCTGGCTCGTTGTGGTTGATGCCCCAGCGCAACGCGGACTGACGATGACGGATGGGGACGTTTTGCTGGGCGGCGCAGGCGCTTGTGCAGGAACTCGGCCCGTTCGCGGACGGCGGGTTCTGGATGAATGCGATCAAGACCCACTGCTTTGTGACCTACGTGGAGGCGACAGTGGTGCGTGAGAGCTGTTTTTTGGATGTGAGCGCGCGCGCGTTGGTCGTGGTCGCTCTGGGACTGATCGCACTTCGCAGGCCCAGCGGACGATGGCGGCGCTGCAGGGGCGCGTGTGGCCGCCGGAGACCGGTCAGGCTCTCGAGGCGCAGCTGGCGACGGCCGAGGAGGTGATTGACGTACGTCGTCCTCCGCAATGTAGTTGTTCGTGCTCCAGGCAACTCACGCCCGAGTGATCACAGGGCGCAGTGACGGCACGTGGCTCGGACGCCGTGTCCACGTCGACAGACGCCGTGACGTCCCGACACCCGACCGACACGGCGCGCTCAATGAGATCGGGTACGTCCGGTGGCATGATGCGGACGATGGAAAAAGCGAGATCTAACGTGTGCTGTTGGAACTAGCCACGTCCATCGACTCGTTCTTCTTGAAGACAGTCACGAAGCCGGTGCTCTACTATCTTCCACTGACGGACGAGGAAGTGCGCGCGCGAAAAGGGCGGGATTCGGGCGAGCCGGGGACAAAGCGACGCACGGACGCGGCCCCGGCCGTGCCGATTGGCGACGCTCGGGGACGGCCGCGGCGGCGGCGTCGCTGAGAACACCACAGCAACAGTGAGCAGACAAGCGGCGAGAGACAAATAAATCATATTACAACACCGGCGGGGAGTCGACTTGTTTCGCCTCGCCCCTCAAAACTCGAACGCGAGGTCCTCATTCGAGTAGAGAACGTCGCGCTCCAGGCTCAACTTGGCATCAAAGAGGATCGAGAGGCACGTGGTCGCGTAGACTCGTGACTGGGCATCGTCGTGGACCTGCAGAACCCGAACGAGCGTCCGCACGGCCGAGAGAATCTCATCCTTCTTGATCGGATTCACATCGTGCATCTCCGTCGCCCCCGTGGCGCCGCCCTCACCGCCCTCGTCGCCCAGTTGCTCGGCCGACGAGGGGTGTTCGTTCTCCTTGTCGATGGCCGCGGTCATCCGATGGAGATTGTGAAAGATCCAATCGTACAGATACGACGGGGGCTTCGAGGTCACGGCCGCCCAGATCAGCGCGTCGTCGTCCTCCGCGGCCACGTGGATGAGATGCACCAACGTGAATGACAACTGCGTCTCCAGTTGCTCCTTGTACCGAAACTCCGTCACGTCCTTGAGGTCCGAGGCCGTCTCCAGCGCATCCAGCGTCGCATGGAGCGCCGCGCGATAAAACGACCCATAGGCGCTCCGGCAGATTGGGACCCGCAGCGCATTGCACGCACTGATCCGAACCTTGAAATTCTCCTGCTGAGCAATCGCGCTGATGAGCGCCTGGAAGACAGCCGGGGCCCAATGCACCGACGCCAACGGCAATCCTGGGCACAGCAGGACCTTTGCAATGGCATGACACGCATTCCACCGGACTTTCGGCGAGCCCGCGTTGATCTTGGTGGCGAGAACCGCCATGGTCTGGCCAAGTAGATCCTGGAGCACCGTCGCCTCCTTGGCCGAGATGGACCGCACAAATGGCTCAAAGAACGCCCAACGACAGACCAATCCGAGCGTCCGGGCCACACTCGAGGCCACCTTGTCATTGTCGCTGATGAAGACGAGCATCTTTTCGACAATGTTCCTCATCTGGTACGCGGGCAAGATGTCGTACAACAGCGTCACCGGCGCCACGACTCGCGGTGAAGTCGACTGCAGCGATTCCTTTTCCCGATCCGATTCCAAGGCAAGGGCCGCGAGGGAAGAGACAAGAGGCTGCGGTGCCAAGGCAACCTCCGGTCCGGCTGTGGTGCAGACATTACCCAGAGCCCAAGCTGCCCTCACCCGGACGTTCAGTGTTGAATCACTCAGAGCATCAAGCGCCGCCGACGCAACTGCAACAGCGAGTTCGCGTGTCTTGAAGTCGGCAGTCAGGCAGAGAGAGCCCAGCAATCGGAAGCCTGCTGCTCGGACAACGGGAGAACTATCCCGTGGTGTTTGCAAAAACACCCGCGTGTACGTGTCGAGAGCGTGATTTGCGGCAGCAGCTCTCGCTGCTGGAAGGCGGGATGCCGGGGCTCGGGCTTTCAGGTACGCCCAATCTTCCGTCCGTAACAGCGTAAAGCAAGCGCAGACACTCGCCCGGACGTGATGAGAGGGATCGTAAAATGCGCGGATAACACTCGAGGCCATAAAATCCAGACACTCCCGTCGAGACTGGGACTGCGGGCACTGAACGCTGCTGGTGTGAGGAGTTCGTTCGGCAAACAACGATTCCGAGGCACAACCCTCGCCTTTCACATAGTTCTCAAGGATCTTGATCGCCTGGAGTCGCACGTTTGGATCCATGTCTTGAAATGAACAAAGCAAAAACTCCGCAAGCCTCCGCCAACTCGTACTCATTGCAGATGAATAATTCTTGGCAATCTTGGACAACAGCGACATGGCCTCCAGACGCATCAAACAGCGCGCGCTATCGTCTGGTCGAGATGCAATTGCCAGTAATTCATCGACAAAGCTCTGCTTGCTCAGTGCGACCGTCCCACACTGAATCGTGACATGGGCGACTTCCAGTACAGGGCGGACGCTGTGTCGACTCCTCATCCACACCAACAGTGACGGCAGCGGATCGGTAATGTTGAGGAGCGCTGAGAAGCACGCAATGCTGGCCATACGCACACTATGATCGGTCGACGAAGTCGCGGTGAACAGGCTCGATGCGAGCGCCCTGAGGATCTCCCCTAGGCCGGGTTGGACATCACACTGCTGGAGCAATGTGGTCACACTTGCATAAGGGCAATGCTGGATGACGCATGCCGCAGTTTTGAGAATCTGGACCAGCGGTGCGCCATCCTTCTCGTTCTGGATGCAATACACCAACGTAACGTGGACCTGGTACAACATATACGAGATGCGCTTGGGCATCGACGCGAAGGACATCGATGGCGCCACAATGCTGGTCGTGTGGCGAAAGTAATGCTTCAGCGGAAACTTGTCCCAAAACGTGTCGAGGAACTTGGCCGCGGCGACGCGAACGCGTTCACAGGGATCCGCGATGAGCAGCGTCAGCACCGATGGAGCATTGTTGAACAGTGTCATGAACGGGGTCGTCTGCTCCGGCAGGTAGAGTCCCATCGATGATGTGATGGATCGCGGGAAGTGCTGGGCGATGATCTCGAGCGTGTGCAGCGCGGTTATCCGGAGCCTCGCGAGCAGTCCTTCGCCGGGCTGCCCGACGCCTCCACGCCCACCGCCCCCACTGCTCCCGGCACTGCTCCCGCCGCCGCCATCGGAGCCGCAAATGGACGAATCCGAGTCGGATGGAGGGAGTTCTTCGTGGTACGCAAAGACCATCTCATTTTTCTCGACCTTGAGCACGAGTCCATGCCCGACGACCTGGCGCATGGACGTGAGGAGCCCCGGCAAGAGGCCCTCGATCCGGGCCTCCAGCGCCTCGTGGTTCGAGTGGATGATCGTGTAGATGCACTTCATGCTGCACGTGCAGGCCTTGACGAGGATGCGCTCATTGTCACCGCGTGTCAGACTCAGCGTCTGCTGGCGGAGGTTCTCGACGACCATCTCCAGGAGCGACGCAAAGTAACGATGGACCTCGGGGGTCTTGGCGGCCTGGGTGCAAATGTTCGAGACGCAGCTCGTCGCAGCGTATCGGGCCTCGATGTCGACGCCCGACGAGTCCAAGTACTTGAGCAAGACGCTGAAGAGGCGCTCAAAGGTCTCGGCCGACACGCGGTCGGCATTGTCGTGGAGGATCATTCCCAGCGCCCGAATCGCGCTGGCCGTGTACCACGTCGCGCACGTCTTGATGAAACTCATGAAGAACGCAAGAACGACCTGGAGCTGGTCCGTGGTGAACAGCACGCGCTCCTTCACGCAGGCCTTCTGGACAAAGCGCCCATATTCCGAGTTGAGCAACTCCGAGCTCAGTGGGAGCACCTGCGCGAGGGCCACGAGCACGGCCGCGAGTTCGTCGCCGCGGATCTTGGCATTAGGCAGCGCGATGCCCAGGAGCTGCCGCAGGAGCTCCTCCAACTCGACCGTCGTGAGCTGCAGCACACCCACGTCCGCTTCGAGGCGATCCCGCACCGTCGACCAGATCTTCCGATCGCGACGCTGGGCACTGAGGTTCCATCCGACGGCGCTGTCGCGAGTGCCATCGCGGCTGCTGGCAGTGCCGTTGCTGTTGGTGGGGATGGGGATCGACTGGCTCGTCCCTCCGCGCCTATCGCCGCTCGAGCCACCGCTGTTGCCGCTGCTGCTGCCGTGGCCGTGGCCGTGGCCGCCGCTGTTGCCGTATCCCATCGCGCCCCCCTCGCCGTCCTTCGCCCTGTGTGCCGCCGCGTGGGGCCTTGTCCGGGGTGGCGGCTGTTGCTGTCTGCTGGCGGCCCCGCGAAATACCCGACTGAGGGCGCCACCGCCGGGGTCGTCGCGAGAGTGAGGGGGTCCCGAGCCATCACTCCCGCGACCGCTCGCCAGCGGCGCCATCGTTGTGGGCGGCACCTCGTCCCACGGGCCTCGGGGCAGTTGCCCAGCAGAGCACCGCAGTGGTAAGAGCGAAGGCGCCCTAACGGCGGCGTTGCCGTCCGTTCTGTGTTGACGTGGTTCGCTGTGGAGCGAGGTACGCGCGCGGTCGCCGCCGCCGCCGCGTCGCAAGCCACCGACCCACACGATCGACGTGGAGCCGCCGCGGTCGCTGCGTCGGCGCCGGCGCTGAGAAAACTCGGCCCAACGCGCTACGGTACTGCTGCCGCCGCTGTCGCTGCTGCTTCGTCGCCCGCCGGCCGCGGTCTCTCGTCAGACGCCAGAACCGCCGTGCCGCGTTGTCGTCGTCGTTTGGTGGCTTGGAAGATTATTGTTGTTGCCACACCCGATTGGGCTAATTACTGACCAATGGGTTCGACAATCCACCAACACAACAAAAACAGAACGAGATACTAAACTAATAGTCTATGATACGCGTCGCGATTAAGTTAACTGTCCTTGGAGCTCCCGGCAAAACCCCCCCATCTGCGGACTCGCGGCGACGACCCGCTCGAGCCACGGGCCGATGCAAGCGCGCGACTGGGTCAAGTCCCGCAGCAAGAGGACGATCTCCTTGCCCAGGGCGAGGATCCGGGCCTTGTCGGACGCCGATGGAAGCTGCTGGAGGCCCATGTCCTCATGGAAGCACTCGCACAATGCCACGGCCTTGATCACCGCCGTGAAGATCATCTCGGCGTGGGGGGGAATCCGCGGCCAGGCGCCCAGGACGGTCGCGCGGAGGGTCTCGAGAGTCTCGAGCACCAGCGGCGCGTTGACGCTGTCCATGGATGCGTAGAGGACCTTGAGCAGGGGCTGGAGGAACCGAATGAGATGCAGGCTTCGCGGGGCCCCGAGCCGGGCAATCACCGCGCGCATGTGCCGCGTGTACAACACCCGAAGTTCGACGTCCGAGGCCAAGCTCCAGTCGCTGAGGAGCCGAGGGACAAAGCGATCATAATACTGGCGATCCCCGGGTGGAGAGAGCTTGTCCAAGGCCACGACCAGCGACGCGAGCAACGGATCCAACGTCGCGGGCTTCCGCGACGTGATGGCCGGGCGGAGCACCTCCAGGAGCACATCGCCATACCATCGGAGCTCTGTGTCTGTGACGTTCTGGACGATGTGCCGGAGCATCGTCGCCCCGACGAGCTGTGTCGTGTCCGTGAGATCGTCGATGAGCGGGAACACCAGCGCCAGGAGCCGACCGAGGACCTCTCCACCGAGGTGCGGGAACGGCACTTGCACGACAATCCACTCGAGGACATGCTTGGGGAGCGAATGTTCGGCGACCCACGTCTCCTTGGAGCCGCCCTGCGAGGCCAAGGCCACGAGCCGATCGACGGCGACGGCTAACAGGGCGCTTGGGGTGGTCTTCTGATGAAGCGTCTGGCAATTGGCGAGCAAGGACGATGCGATCTCCGTGCTCTTCATGGCATCGAACGCCGGTAGCCGCCCACATAAGAAAAATGCACTCGAGTACATCACAAACGGCGTCCAGCGGAGGAGGCGATCGATATCTTCCATCGATTGCGCCGTCCACCGGTCCCCGAGGGCGTCCATGAGCGACAGGAGCGGCCACACGTTATCGTCGAGATGCACAAAGCCCTGGATGTTCTCGGGGTCCATGGCTACCTTCGAGACGACCTCGATGACGATCCGCGCGAGCTCCTTGATTATTTGTTCCAGGAGGCGGTTGTGATCGTGATCGGAGTCAGCGGTGGGTGCCTCGAGGAGGAGGAGACTCCGGAGCCGCGGAATTGCATCAAACGTGTGCGTTCGAGTGGCCCCGGCCAGCTCATGCCGGATCACCGGGAGGTCCGTCGCCAGGAACTCCTCCAGGGCCGCGCCGAGCGCCACTCCGCTGTCATTGGCGGTCATCGCGTTGTGGTGATGATTGTCATTCCAGCTTGTCAAAGTACCGAAACTCAAACCGGTACAAAGTACTCATATTACTGGCCCTCAAACCTCCACTTGGTCACTGAGAAGCTCCCAATGGGCTCTATCCGTCGGGGAGTCTCGTAGATACGCGGGAGCCCGACGAGCAGGCGCTCGCTGCGGGAGCGGCCGAGCTCCTCCTTGACGGCCCCAAAGGTCAGTGACTGGACTGTCCCCGGGATCACGCCATTCTTGCCCAGGAGCGTCGCGAGACGCTGCTCGGGGGGCTTGAGCAGCTCCTTCCGGGCCAGCACGAGCTCGGAGCGATTCCGCACCCGGCGAAACTCGGTGGCGTTCGTCGGGTCATCTGGAAGCTCCGCGGCGGGCAACTGCGCGATGCACCCGGAGACGCCCATCGACGACTTGAGTGTCAGTACCCGCTCCTTGGCCCGGAGACGATTAAAGTCCACCCCGAAGCGCTCACTACTCGCAATCTCCTCGATGATCTCGGCATTGGATCGACCCTTATACTTTGCATCGTAGAGCCCCATCTTGCCGTCGTTACGATTGACAAAGTCCTCGACCATGAACCGCCGGCCGTCGAGTTGCTGTTGCCGCCGTTGTTCCTTGGTACTGCTTGTTGGGGACGTCGCTGTGGGTTGGTCAGTCACGGACGCGGCCTCCTGGAGACGCACGTGCAAGCGCATCTCATAGTCATCGACCGTGCCGTCGCCATCGAGATCGACGGCACCGTACGAATTGATGAAGATCTCGCGCTCGTCATTGTTATTGGCGATCAGCGCGGGATGGCGCTCGCGGGGCTTGGGCTGGAGCTCCGGCAGTGGGAACTTGGAGACGGTCGCGTTGTTGACCTTGCGCCGGCTCTCGACCCACGTCTGTCGCGACTCCACGATCTCCTCTGAGTGCGGATCATCGTGCTGCGGGGCCTGCTCCTGGAGCGACCCGCGGACGTGCCGGGACGAGCGCATGACCCGCTTGCGCTCGACCGACTCGAGGAACGCCATCAGTCGCGGGAATTTGTGGTGCCCCGCGATGAACTCGGCACTCTGATCGGGGTTCTTCTCCGCAAATATCGATCCGTAGCGCCAGAGCTGGCCGTCGTTGCGCTCGATGAACTCCTTCGCGATGAGCAGCCGCCCGGCCTGTTGGCGGAGCTGCTGGCGCTCCAACTCGGAGAGCTCCGGGGGCGACTGCCCCTCGGGCGTAGCCCGCTCGCGCTGGGCGATCATCGCATCGAGAAACTTACCCAGGCGCATCTCCCGGATGTCGACCTGGCCGTCGCCGTCAATGTCATAGCCCGCGGGTGGGTGGTGGAGCTTGTGCCTGCTGCTGTCCCGGTCCTCGTCCCGTCTGGACCGAGCGTAGGACGCCGGTGGGGGCTTCTTGAGCCGTGGGGTGCTGCCCTCGAGGACATCATTGAGGTCAGCGCTCAGGGCCTTCCACCGCTCGCGGAGATTCGAATTGCCGCTGTGGGGCTTCCGGAAGCGCTTGCCCTTGACCCGGCCATCGTAGCCGCTCATACCGCTCAGCTGGTTGTACTGCTGGTGCTTGGGAGCGGGGGCAGCGGGGCGAGGGGCGACTTCAAGCAACCCACTTTGGGGGCGTGCGTGGCGGCATCCACGCGTGGCAGGCAGGCATTCAGTTCACGATGTCATGACTCGTGGGATAAGACAAGACCCCTGGCAGATTCCAAAAATTGCCGCATGTTGAAGTGCGATTGGTGGCACGAGTTGAGTCAGCTGGTGACGCGTACACATAGCTCACACACACCAGCCGAGTGATCACGATGGCGCCAAGGCCGTCGGTGACAAAGAGACGTCGACAGGGCCATTTCGCATCTGAGACCTTGGAGTCTGTCAACTGCCAACGGAAGACTCGAAGGTCGAGACATGGGTTCACGGCAGTCGGCGTGTTTCTCTGCACACACAAAGGAGCAACTTGCAAAAAGGTGTTCCGAATAATGGCAGCATGAAGCATTCATGGCCACATGAGACCCCCCCACACACACAATCACCACCAAACGCACACTGCAATTGCCATGTAGACGAGCAAGTTGAGCTTGAGTGGTGACGATGGCCTTTGCTAGAATCCGACGTGCACCCCCAAACGATCGCATCGATCCCATCTGTCCCCCTCCGGGGGCACTATTTCCATAGATCGACAATTGGCCCAATTGGACCCTAGCCCGTTGAGGTTTGGCACAAAGATCGGGCGCCAGTGACACCACGTCGTCACCCACTTGCGAAAGTGCTTCAACTCGACCAGCCCCGCATCACCTGTCGCGATCTAATGATGCGGCAGGTGAAAGATGGCGACGTCGACGGATGCTTGATGAAGAACGGGCCACAATTGCGTTTCTCCCGTGGGGTTCTGACGCCCCGTGCGACGGTGCTGCCGTGCAGCGGCTGCGGCTGCCTCTGATGCCATCAGCATGGCGAGGAACCGGGCATCGGTCGGACCAATGAGCTCACTTTGCAATTTCCTCGGCTCCCTTCGGACCTCCCCTCACGAAGAATCAGCAGCACCTCAAGACCATGGCCCACGAGACCACGACGCAGCAGGTCGGCCTCGACAAGCTCGGCATCCAGAATGCCTGCCCCGTGTACCACAACTTGACCTACGAGCAGCTCATGGAGCACGAGAAGAAGTACAATGAGGGCCACTTTGTCGCCAATGGCACGTTCGCCGTCGACACGGGCAAGTTCACGGGTCGCTCGCCCAAGGACAAGTTTATCGTCAAGCAGGCGCCGTCACAGGACAATGTGTGGTGGGGTGACGTGAACCAACCGACGACTCCGGAGGTCTTTGACGCGCTCTTGGCCAAGGCCACGAAGCACTTTTGCGGCGTCGAGCGCATGTATGTCTTTGACGGCTACTGCGGGGTCAACGCCAAGACCCGCCTCAACGTCCGGATCCTCACGGAGCTCGCGTGGCAGCATCACTTTGTCACGAACATGTTTATCCGCCCCGAGTTTAAGGACGTGGCCGAGAATTTCTCTGCGGATTTTACGATCATCAACGCCTGCAACGTTGTCGACGAGGACTGGAAGGCCCACGGCCTCCACTCGGAGGTGTTTGTGATCTTCAACATTGAGAAGCGCCTCGCGATCATTGGCGGCACGTTTTACGGCGGGGAGATGAAGAAGGGCATTTTCTCGATGATGAACTATTACCTGCCGCTCAACGGCGTCATGTCGATGCACGCGTCGGCCAACATTGGCCACGCCGGTGACACGGCCATTTTCTTTGGCCTCTCGGGCACGGGCAAGACGACGCTGTCGGCGGACCCCAAGCGCGAGCTCATTGGTGACGACGAGCACGGCTGGGACGATGAGGGCGTGTTCAACTTTGAGGGCGGGTGCTACGCCAAGACGATTGACCTGAGCGCCGAGAACGAGCCCGATATCTTCAATGCGATTCGCCCCAATGCCATGCTCGAGAATGTGTGGATTGATGAGGCCACGAACCAGCCCGACTACTTTAACAAGACCAAGACGGAGAATGGCCGCGTGTCGTATCCGATCTACCACATTCCGCACCATGAGAAGAGCTCGAAGGGGAACCACCCGACGGCGGTCATCTTTTTGACGTGCGATGCCTATGGCGTCCTGCCGCCGGTGTCGAAGCTCACGCCCGGCCAGGCGCAGTATCATTTTTTGTCGGGCTACACGGCCAAGGTCGCGGGCACGGAGCGCGGCGTGACGGAGCCCCAGGCGACGTTCTCGACGTGCTTTGGTGCGGCGTTTATGACACTGCACCCGACCAAGTATGCCGACTTGCTCAAGAAGAAGCTGGAAGAGCACTCGACGCAGGTGTTTTTGATCAACACGGGCTGGAGCGGGGGCGCCTATGGCGTCGGCAAGCGCATGAAGCTCCCGTACACGCGCAAGTGCGTTGATGCCGTGCTCAATGGCACGATCAACCAGGCCGAGTATATCGAGGACCCGGTCTTTGGCGTGCAGATTCCCACGACCGTCGAGGGCGTGCCATCGGAGATTCTCAACCCCCGCAACGCCTGGGAGGACAAGGCCGCGTTTGACGCGACGGCCCACAAGCTCGCGAACGAGTTCAAGGCCAACTTCAAGCAGTTTATCCTCCCGGACAACGACCTCTCGGTCCATGGCCCGCGCGTCTGAGCATCCTCGTCGTCGTCGTCGTCGTCCTCACCCCAGCATCATGACCATACAATCAGTCGATAAAGACAAGTGAAAGAAAAGTCTGCATATGTGCCAATACAGCAAGTGTGTTGTTCTAAGTGACTGTCGTGGCTGTTGTTGCTCCTGAGAGTTTGTCGAACGAGGGCCCGGCGAGAAAGCGCAGCTCACTGATCTCGCTGAGGGTGACGACCCCCGTGGACTCGTCCGCTGGGCCATGGGCAGGCGACCACTTGAGCATGTTTCCCTCGTTTCCGTCACGTGCGATCACGCTGAGCGCGAGCTTCTCGACCGTCGCCGTGCCATCAGCACCTTGGACCGCGGTGATCTTGCCGCACTGCCAGTCGCTCACCAGGGGCTGCCAGGTCTCCAGACAGAGCGTCAGCGTCTTGTAGGCCACGACATCGTCTGCGTGCAGCCCGCCAACCGCCGCTGTCGCCTCCGCAGTCTGCGTCGGGTAGGCCGCGAGCAAAGTCTCCAGGTCCTGGGCCGTGGTCCCGTTCGTCGACGTCGATGTCGTCGCCGGCTGGTCGTGGATGCTCGAGAGCACCTCGTACGGTCGCTTCCACATGTCGACGGGTTTCTTCCCCTTGGATCGCGTCGAGGGTGGCGGTGGCCCTTCTTCATCGTTTTCGCGATACGCACGCTGACGCTGGGGCTCACCGCGACCAGGGCGCTCGTGACGATCGTGGTGACCGTTGCGGCCCGTCAACGGGGTCCCGTATTTGCTCTGCTGGCCGTCGCGGTCTCCTACCTGCGACGCCACATCACCGGTACGGCTGTCGTCGTTCGTGCTTCCACCGTTGCCGTCAAAGCGCACGTGCATCGTCGACGCTGTCGGCCCACGAGTGGGTCGCCCCCGGATACGAAGTGGCCGAATCTCGCGCGGCGCCTCTGGTGGGGGTGGGGCCGAGGTCGTTTCGGTTGGTGCCGCCGTCGTGCTTGGACGAGGTACAGTCGGGGCCTTGTTGCTAGCCTTCCCTTCATCGTCCACGCGAGCGTTGTTGCTGTTGTTACGGTGGCGGCTCCGCAGACGTCGACGACGCCGGGTACGCGCCGACGCTGTGCCGTTGGTCGTCGAAGCGGACGGTGCGGACTTGGTCTCGTTGGTCGTCGGAGCCGTCGCCTTCGCCTTGGTCCCACTAGCATTACCGCCATCGTCACTTGAGTCGTCATCGCTGCTGCTGCTACTATCGCTGTCGTCGCTGCTATCGCTGCTGCTACTGCTGCTGCTGCTGTTAACATCCTGCACCTTGGCCGGATGACGCGCGGCGGCCTTTGCCTCCTTGATCGCCGACTGGAGCAATTTCTTCGATTTCGTCTTCGATTCCGTCACCCGCTTCGACGTGGTCGGAGCTTCCTCATCCGAGCTGCTTGAACTTTCATCCTCATCACTGCTACTGCTGCTGCTGCTGCTGCTGCTACTGTCAACAGACAACGCTACCGGGAAAGACTTGTTGGCGCGTTTGCCCTTGGTCTTTGGTGACTGACTGACCGTCACCACCCCACGCAGCTTCTTGGACGACTTGCGCTCTTTCTCGGCCTCTTGCTTATCCCTCCGCCGCTTCAAGCGCGCCGTCGCCATTCCCTCCTCAGTCGCCGTTGGTGTCCGAAACGTCGCGCATTGGACCACAAGTGCGTCGTGATCGCGGATGACGGCGACGGGGAGCGTCGGGAGGATGTGGGCCCCATCGAGGGCGAGCTCGAGGCCCCCGGGGCAGCAGCGATGGAGGTCAAAGGCACTCGCGATCTCGTACACGAGGTCCCCGACCACGGCCGCCTCCAAGGGAACGAGGAACCAGCAGGACGAGAAGCCCCGACGCCGGAGGAGCTCCTGCCCGAGGGCCTCCGCGAAGACCAACCGCACGCGCATGGGCGCCACCGTCGGCGCGGAGACAACCATTGCGCCCCCCGCTGCCGCTGCCGCCGGGGCATGATGATACGCGGCGTATCCCCGATGGCTTGTCATCAGGATGCCAAGATTTTGGAACTCGGGCCCATCAAACATCAGTCAACAACCAGTGGGTGGCAACTTGGCATATGAGTGGTCTTTAATCGATCGAAGCACGCGTGGATTGGTCGAAAAGGGAGCTGAATGCAATGACGCAACCTTCAATGTGGGCATCTCGCATCTCCCCACAGATTTTATCACGCAGCACTCCGCCGACCTCAATGGAACGTCTCGACCGCCTCCGCGGCCACCTCACGGCCCCCGCTGCGGCCCCGACGGGGACCTCAGCGACGCCTATTGGGCTCTACCTCTCGCCGCCGGACGTGACGCTGTCCACGGGCGTCTATGAGAGCGTCCTGACGCCCGAGGCCCGAGCTTTTGTCGCCCGCATCGCCGTTGCCTTCGCCCCGGATGTGGACGAGGTACCCATCGCTGCTGGCCGTGATTTTGCTTGGCTCTCGCGCAGCCTAAAGATGGTGCTTGCCCTTCGCTTTTTCTCTCTCTGTCTCCTTCTCCGTGTGCAAAGCTCTTTGCCCAGCGCAAGAGCCGCCGGTTGCCAGTGCCAAGCCCTACATCGATGCCCCCGTTGCGATTCGCCGAGGCCACGCGGAGTATCCGCGATGACCCCACGTGGACCATCGACCCCCTTCCGCGAGCCCTCCGGGATCGACGCGTGGACATTGGCGACGTGGCCCCGTGCGACGGCCGCTTCCTCCTCCGGGCCCTCAACTCGGGGGCCAACGGCGTGCAGGTTGACTTTGACGACGGTCACTGCCCGACTTGGACCAACGTCCTCCAGGGCCACAAGAACATCATGGACGCCGTCCGCGGGACCCTGCTGGTCCCCGGCGAATCCCCGCTCTGCGCCCGCCCGGCGCTCGTGCTCGTCCGCCCCCGAGCGTGGAACATGGATGAGACGGTGCGTTCGGTGTGATCAGTTCCCCAAGAGATCTTCCAACGGGGCCCTGCCTGATAGATTGGCTGACGTGACTTGCTTTGAACAGAACATGATCGTGAATGGCCGCGTCGTGCCAGGGGCGATCTTTGACTTTGCCCTGCATCTCTTCCACAAGTACGATCCCACGTCGGGTGGCATGTGATTGGAGTTGGTAGTCGCGAATTAATGTTGCGAATGACGGGGGACAGTGGCTCGAGGATGCATGAAGGCGGCACAGGGCCGTTTGTCTACTTGCCCAAGGTACCGAGCATCCTTTAATGGCCTTGATCTGGTGGTTCAGTACCACTTACTGCATTCTTGGCAGCTTGAGTCGGCAAGTGAAGCGCGACTTTGGCGCAAAATCTTTCAATTTACGGAGCGAGAATTGAAGTTGCCTTCGGTGCGTGCCGCAACTACAATTGATGGCGCTGCGTGTGCGACGTGGTCGTTTTGACTGATACGTTTCTTCGTCAGGGAACGATCAAGGCCACTGTCTTGATCGAGAGCATTTTTGCGGCATTCGAAATGGACGAAATTCTCTATGAGCTACGGCACCATTCGTCGGGTCTGAACTGCGGCATGTGGGACTACACAGCGTCAATCATCGTGAACTTTGGCCACGACCCGCGATTCGTTCTCCCCGATCGTCAACGTTTTGTGTCGATGAAGTCCCCGTTCCTCCAACACTACATGGAACTGCTGATCGCGACCTGCCGGAAGCGGAAGGCGCCCGCGACGACCGGGATGATCCCATTTGTCTTGGACCAACTGCCGGCGACACTGCCCCGCCAAACGGCCATCACCAAGGCTCTTGCTGGGAAGCGGTTTGAAGCTCAAGCGGGTTCCGACGGAGCTCTCGTATATGACCTTGAGCTGGTCAAACCCATTCAGGAGGTGAGCACAATTATGAAGTCTCGAAGCGCCTCATGCTGACACTCTGTGCAGATTTTCGCAGCCGTCCACAGCTCGCAGTCGCCTCAACCGGTGTTGACGCGCGGCGAGTCCTTCTACGAGGACGCATTGATGACTCTACCACGCGGGGAAGTGACTATGAGATCGGTGCGCCTCAACCTCATCGTTGCCTTGTCATACACGCTTGCTTGGTTTCGAGGAAATGGAACCGTCGTGGTCAATGGGTGCGTGGAGGACTCGGCGACAGCTGAGATCTCTCGCGCACAATTGTGGCAGTGGATTCATCACCAAGTTCCACTGACGGGGACAAAGCTCGATGGACTGGAAGGAGAAGTAACACGACTGACTGCCAGGTAGGTGGCGAGCTGTGGGCGATTTTCGTTTGTCGTTGTGAATCATGTATACGCATGTGTGCAGCTGCGTCCACTCAATGTTGATGACCGTTGCACGAGAAATGCTCGAGGGGTCCAACACGGGGTCTCTGCCAAGACCCTCAATGCGGCAGCTCGTGGCGGCCATCAACCTCGTCTTCCGAGTGATCACGGCACGCACTCCCCCGACGTTTGTCACCACGTTCTTGCTCGAACAGGAGCCGTTGACCAAGTCCCTGGAGTGATTTGGTGCGTGCGTCGGTCGTTAAAGAGGAACGTGTGCAATTTGTATTGCCGTTGTGTTATAAGTGCATGAGTGAATACATCAGGCGCAGTTTGTGCTTTGCCTCGAAGGCCTCGATGGCGTGAATGATCTCATTGTGGACGTCGGACAGGGCATCAATCTGTCTCACCGATGGACATCACGTCAGTTCACTACATGTCCATGCCGTATAACAAATCGAACCACGTACGCTCTGGCAGAGCTCGAGGGCGAGCCCGCCGCCGATCTTGGCGTGTTCGGGCGTGTCCTTGGTGTCGAGGCAGATGAGATGGAGGGGCTTCCAGTCGCCCGGGCCGAGGCGGAGCTGGAGGTCCTCAAGGACGATCTCAAAGACGATGTCGTCAAAGCACAGGACGACGTCGATCTCCTGGATCTCCTTGATGCTCAGCTCCTGCCAGCGCTGCGGGCACTTTTTGGTGATGATGTCGCGCTCCAGCATCGACAGGACGCCATTCCGCCGAAACCTACGCGTCACGGAGATGCATCAGCATCGGATGCCACCGAGGCAGACGCCGAATGGAACATGGGGAACACCAGCACCACCTACAGGGCCTCGTTCTCGCTCTTGAGCTGGTCAAACATGACTTGGTAGGGGGTGAAGAACTCAAAGATCCGGGGCTCATAGCGCGATGGCCCCGGGAACTTGACCTTGCTCCCGGCGCCGAAGGAGCAGACGCGCAGCCCCGCGGCGTGGAGGTGGTCGTGGGCCTCCGTGCTGCGGTTGACGTTGTTGAGGCAGAGCATCGCGAACATCGGCCGCGACGTCGGCCCCATGGTGGTCTCGACCATCGTTTGTTGGTGTCTCCACCTTGGAGATTGTTTGTGTGCTATACTGAAATACGCCACTTCCAGGACCATCAATACAGATGCCAATCAAAATCGACAAAACTTCGAATCCACCAATCAGAGACTGTTAGGAATACCAAACTGAAAGGATTCAGATCACTTTTAAGAATTTTAGAGATGCATTTCAAGCAAAGCTCTCCATAGCGACCTGCGTGTTCTCGACGACCTCATAGCCCTTGCTCGTGCGCGCAAGGAGGCCCTTGGCCAGGCGATCCGCGTCGCTCAGGCCCTTCTCCGTGACGAAGCTCCGGACGACGAGCTCGCGGTCGCAGATCCGCGCGAGTTCGTCGTGGTCAATGCCACCCCGCTCGACGCCCATCCGGAGATCAATGTCATCCTTGAGCAGCTCCACGAGTTCCTCATTTGTGAGGGCTCTCGACGACGTCGACGCCTGTCCTGCACTCCCATCACCGAGTTGCATCTGCTCTTGCTTGAAGTGTCCGCGCTGGATCACCACCCGTTCGAGCTTGCGCTTGTCGATCGCCCGTTGGATCATCCGGTTCTCAAAAGAGTTTTCCGTGATCAAGCGGTAGACCGCAATCTCCTTCTTCTGCCCAATACGATGACAACGATCCTGGGCCTGGTTGTCCTGCTGGGGGTTCCAGTCGGAGTCGAAGAAGATGACCGTGTCCGCGGCGATGAGGTTGATCCCGAGGCCACCGGCGCGTGTTGACAAGAGGAAGCAGAAAATCGACTCGTCGGACGCCGACTGGTTGGTCAGGGAAGCATTGAAGGCATCCATCTGCTCCCGCCGGGATTGAATGTCCGTGCTCCCGTCAAGCCGGCAGAACGAGTACGCCCGGTAGTCGAGGAAATCCTGGAGAATGTCGAGCATCTTGGTCATTTGACTGAAGATCAGGACCTTATGGCCCTTGGCATGCAGGTCACGGAGCATGCGATCAAGGACGACCAGCTTGCCCGAGGCCAGGACCAGCTCCTCATTCGTGATGACCTCGCCGTGTCCATCCGTTGGCTCGTCAAACAGGTACGGGTGGTTGCAGCACTTGCGGAGCTGCATGGCCCGATTCTTGAGGGTCTTGCACTTGAACCCCGCGGCGGCAAACTTGCCGTACTTGGCCGTCATCGCGGTCTCAAAGGTCCCGTCGCAGATCATCTTGTAGTATTCGCGCTGGAGCTCGGACATGGGGCAATACACAAAGATCTCCGTCTTGGAGACCATCTCCTCGATGACATCCGACTTGAGACGGCGGAGGAGGAACGGCCGGAGGATATCGTGGAGCTTGGTGACGATTTCGGCCTTCTTCGTGCCCGTGATTACATCGTCCGCCGTGACCACCGTCCGGCCACCCGCGGTTGTCTCCTCCGGGGTGAAGGAGAACCAGCTCTCAAAGAGCTCCAGGTCGTCAAACACATCGGGGAGGATAAAATTGAGCAGCGCCCAGAGCTCCGTGAGGTTGTTCTGAAGTGGTGTGCCCGTGAGGAGCAGGCGATTCTCCGACTTGCACATCTTGAGCTCCCGGACGAGACGGCAGTTCATGTTCTTGAGACGGTGCCCCTCGTCGATGATGACGTACTTCCAGACAAAGCCCAGGTGATCAAACGACTTGCGATCCTGCAAGATCATCTCATACGACGTGATGATCACGGGGAAGTCGGCATCGTTCTTCTTATTCTTGTTGAGCTGCGTGCTCCGGAGCGACTTTCGGCATTGCTTGGTCCCGTGGTAGATAATGGCGGGAATCGTCGGGGTCCACTTCTTGAACTCCGACTCCCAGTTCGGCAGCGTCGACAACGGCGCCACAATCAGGTACGGACCCCGCACGCCCAGCGACTTGAGGTGGGCAATGAGCCCAATGACCTGGATGGTCTTGCCGAGGCCCATTTCATCAGCGAGGATGCCATTGAGGCCATTCTCAAACAAGTTGCAGAGCCAACGGATGCCATCAAGCTGATACGAGCGGAGGACCCCGCCGGTGAGGAGCTTGGGCTGCTGGAATTCGACGCGCGGTTGCTGGCGGGTGTCGAGCTTCGTGTCCTCCTGCATCTGCTTGAGCTTCTTCTCCCCCGTCCGGGGCTTGCGGGCCTGGCGAGTGCGCTTGCGCTTGCCCGTGGTCGTTGTCCCCACGACCTCGGCGTCCTCCTCGTGCTCCGGCTCGCGGGGGCCCACGGTGCTCTCGAGCGTCGCGGCCGTGGCCATGTTGGAGAAGAGGAAGCTCGAGTATATGCCCGCCTTCTCCAGGAGCGTGTCGAGCTTGGCGAGCTTGCTGGCGTCCTCGGCCGTCAGGGCGGCCACCTCGGACTTGGGTGCGCCATCGCCGCTGGCCACCTCGGCCCCGGCCACGCCCAGGACGCTGCTGCCGTTGCCATTGGCGGCAGCGGCGGTCGCAGTGGCCCCTACGCTCTCGTCGTTGCCGATGCTCGCGACCATCCCGAAGTGTTCGTGTGTGCACTGTTTGGGTAGAGGGAAATTGTCAAAGCCGATGTGGGTGTTTGGCGGGTTGGATGGCTGGAATTCGTGGGATTTCCCGCGAAGCACGATGACTGGTCGAAACTAACGGAGAAGGTGTTGTTGATTGGATAATAATGGGTTTGATTTGAGGGGCTGTACCCATCTCTCTTCCACAGCAGCCACTGCCATCACCTTTCAGCTCCAAAATGGAACCTCGTGGGCTCCGTCTCCCCACACTCGCTCGCTTTCCAATGCTGAAGAACTCCGCCACGGCCCCCCACACTGTAATAGTGAGGGAGTTGAAGACGATTAAAATGCGATCGCAAGCATGACACGCACCAATTCGGTATTCATAGCTTGGCCCGCACGTTTCTGCGTGCGACTGCCGTGAATTGGTACCTCCTCCAAGCACCCGAGTGCTCGCGCTCAGCGCTCAATCAACGCCGCCTTGTGCCTCGACACGTACATTGCCCTGGGTCATGTGCCACCAGTGGACGCGGGTCCTTGGTCTTGGTGTGGCCATTGCCATTGCCATCCCCGTGTCGCACTCGCTCGTTGATGACGGGGCACGGGCGCAGTTGGAGCCCCGGAGACGACGCGGCGAGTGCACGACCGAGGACTGCGACTTTTTCGCAAACATTATCGATGCCCGCATCCAGCCGGACCATTGGGAGGTGCGCATTAGGGGTCCCAAGGCTCGTTCACTGTTCACTTGCTGATCCGATACGACCGTCATGGCAGCCCAGGCACCAGGTTGGCGCCCTGTCGGAATTCATCAAGAAGATCCCGACCAATGGCGATCCACCCGAACAGCTCGTCAAGGTCACTGACCGCCGTCATCGTTTCCCCGTGTTCGCGACGATTTGCTCCTTGGCATTTCTGATCACCATCGTCGTCATCATCATTGTCTTAACCCACTGATACAACACCAACCACTTGGCTCTTGGTGCCACGCATTGCCCATTCATTTTGCAATTATGCAGACGGATTCTCACACGTCGACTGTTCTTCGCCCTGCCCGGAGCGAGACGACGCGTCCGATTTGCTGGACCTCCGCACACGCATCGCAACGTGCATTCGCTGGAGATCCTGGTCAAGGGCGCAGGAAAGCTTGCGTTCCTCCAGGTACTTGCGCTCGAGGATGGCGCACCGATGGCGGAGGACATCGTTCTCCTCCGAAACGCAGGCAAACTCCATCGCTCGCTCGTGGGCGTCGCGCTCCGCGTCGCTTAACAACGATTGGAGGGCCTCGTTGGCTCGGGTCAAGCTGTCCACCTGCATTTGCATCTCTCGCTACATTCAGAAATGCCCCACGTTAGCGTCGTCTCCAAGAAAAACACCCTTCGTCCGCGTGCGCCTACCATCGTCTCTTCCTGAGCGATGCTACAGCACATTCAACACGTCAATCTCAATCACTGGAGGTCATCCATCTCACATGTCACCCCCAAGATACCTGTGTGCATGCTCAAGCTCGAGTTCATTTGGGAGCATCGGGATACTCATGAGGTGCTGTTGTTGTTCCTGCAACTGGCCAATTAGTTGCTTGAGGTTCTGCTGCTGGTGAATCAGCGAGGCGATGGTCTGTTGCTGTTGGAGAAACTGCTCTGCTGAGATCGTGATGGCCTTTTGCCGGGCCCCACCCCAGTGCCGCCGGACCGCGGCGGTGTCCACGAGTTGCTGGCGCTTCTCTGCCGAGCTCAGACCGCTCCCCGCGATGATCGGATTCGCGGCCCCCTCGTAGGTCATCTGACCCTCCTTCTCGACGGAGCGATGATTGCGGAATGGGATGCTCCCACAGGAGCCCGCAACGTAGCTCCCGACGCTGCCGCTCCGCCAGCCACGGACGGGGCTCGCGCTGCGCATCCTCGGCGTCTGTCGCAGGTGCCGATCGGCGCGGTCGGCGGATCTTCCCGGTCGCCCCACATCGATCGAGCCCCGCGAGGCCCCACTGAGGCTCGAGTTACTTTCACTGCGCGCTCCGGCGTACAGTGATGCGTGTTGACTCGAGCCCGAGGACACCGTCTGGCCATTGGCCTGGGCGATCTGCGTCGAGCTCACCGAGATGGACGTTGTGTTTGAAAACCGCTGCAGCTGCAGGTGGACGCCTCTGTCAGACGCAACAAGTCAAGGTCATCGTCGGACTTGTGAAGCACGTGCCTCGTCCGAGTTGCGACGGGAGCGGGGCGAGCCCGACGACGAGAGCTCGATAATCGTGAAACGGCCCTTGCGCTTGACGCTGCCCTCGATTCGATAACCGTAAGCGCAGGATCAAGGATGAGTCTTCCTGCACTACAAGCGAATGGCT
>JAADYI010000133.1:0-29491 GCA_023338185.1 Lagenidium sp. CBS 127285
CCCCCCCCCCCCCCCCCGTCGAAGGTGTCATGCCTGACGGATTCACCACTTGTCCGACGTTGCAGTTGCCGGTGACGACGATCCGTGAGATCAAGGTCCTCAAGTGTCTCAATCACCGCAACCTCGTCGAGCTCAAGGAGGTTGTCGTGTCGACCGAGGCGGAGGAAGACGACGGTGCGTGGGGGCGCGGGCGTACCATATCCTGGTGCCGGGGCTGTGCCCCATTTGACGGTCTTGGTGTTCACACCAGCCGAGTTCACGGACAAGGACGAAGCCCTCGAGTACTGCCAAGGATCCATTTACCTGGTGCTGGAATACGTCGAGCACGATCTCACAGGGCTCATCGATCGCCAATACCCGTACGAATGCGTCGGCCGTTCATCGCTCGAGACTATACTGATGAGGTTGTACTCGTGCTGATGGTGTCAGCTTCTCTGACATTGAGATCAAGTGCATCATGAAGCAGCTCATCGAAGTGATGCACCACATGCACTCGCTTGACATTATCCATCGGTTCGTCGAGTCGCCTGGCTGTCGCTGGGTCGTGATGAAGTATTGGCAGTGTTGACACGGAGTGGATAGGGATATCAAGTGCTCGAACCTCCTTATGACAAAAAACCACCTACTCAAGGTGGCAGACTTCGGTCTCGCGAGGTCCATCCGCGGCGACCAGCTCTTCACCAACAAGGTCGTGACGCTTTGGTACCGCCCACCGGAGCTCCTCCTCGGGGCGACAAGTTATGATGCTAGCATCGACATGTGGAGCATCGGTTGTGTATTTGCCGAGCTCTACATTGGTCACCCTCTATTCCAGGGCAAGGCCGAACTGGAGCAGATCACCAAAATTTTCGACCTCTGTGGAACCCCAACGACCGAGTCTTGGCCGGACTACAAATATCCTTTTGACGTGCTGGTTGCGTTGATTACATCACTGACAAGTTTGATCTGCTTAATGCATGTTGGGATCCTTAACGATTCCTCACATTCTTGCCCCTTAGCAGCAAATTCGTCCCCGAGAAGCGCAAGGAAAGGCGTCTACGCGAGTACCTCCAACGTGAAGTATCGGCTAGGAAGCGAATTTTCCCGAAAGGCGCTCTCGAGCTCATCGAGTCGTTGCTTGTGCTCGATCCTGAGCAAAGACTAACTGCGGCCGACTGTCTGAAGTCTCCGTATTTCCAAGCTCGTCCATATGCCCCTGAAAATCCGGAGTCTCTCCAGCCGATTGCCAACCTACCGCCTTCGCACGAGTACCAAACAAAGAAGATTCGTCGGGAACAAGCCAAACAAAACATGAATGGGGCAAATGGTAGCAATGCTCCCAAGGTCGGAAGTGCATCGGGAAAGGAAGCCCCGACCGAGGAGAGCGATCCAAAAGACGGGAAGTTTAAGACGGAAATGAAGCAGGACACCGGTGAACCACAAAAGAAGCGTCGGCGAGAGGGATAGAGATCATCCTCGAGATGTATATCTCAAGATCTGATGAAATACAGCACTACCTCCCACTGATAACCGATTGCGTCCGTGGTCGTCGTATATACATTAGTGAGTAACATATCGGCTCTTGGTATGGTTTGGAGGACCTGACTTCTGGAGCTATGACATTGATGAAAGCCAGTAAGGTTGCAATGTTTGCAAAGTCATCATCACCACAGTAGCAAACCTGTAGCAGCAGCGACGGATTTTTCGTTTTGACAATGCTATTCACCTCCTGTCGTGCTTTTGTTGGTTGATTGGGTCAAGAAATACGGAGTAATCAAACTTACATGGAGACGCGTCTGCAGTACTTGCAGCCTTGTTTTCATAGAATTGTATCGGAATGTGATGTGCTGGCGAATGACTTCCTCGGGTGTCCGCATAAAATCTACAGACAGCAGCTCAACAAACTTGTACTCCATGTTCTGGATAAAATCGAGACGGGCTCGACCATCGGCTTGCATGAGGTAGACAGCGAGATGGTTGTGAGGCTCTTTGATGCAATTGTTGAGCATTCGAATCAGCACGTTTGCATAGTCCGCGAAATCGATCATGAGTTTTTGCTGGTCCTGCATGAAGCTGAAAGTTTCTTGGTCGCATGTATGCGTGTAGAGGAAAAACAAATCACTCTCTGTTGATAATTCGACCTTGACCGACTGGATGTCACCATCATCCCCCTGTTCGCATGTGCCTCTTAGCAATCATTGCTGACACCTTCATCTCGGGTGGCAGTACGTACTTGCACGAGGATCTTTACTTTGATTGCTTCAAGAGTCCCGACTTGTTGTGGTGTGCTGTCAGCATCCTTGAACGCACGCATAGGGAATCAATCAGCAATCTCTAGATGTGCAGCAGCTCTCAGTGTGTGATTACCTGGATACGAAGCTCAAATGGCGTCTCTCGATCGTAGATGACACGAAATCCTCCGACTAGAAACCATCGACGTCACGAGCACCTGCCTACAAGAAGGATTCGACTCGGAACATACCGAGGCTCGGATCAATATCATCAGCGGATGCAACAGGGATATGGGAGCTCGGATCCGCGCCAGCGTAGTCGAGAGTCTCCCGGTAGGATCCAATCGAGCTCATTTACCACCCTCGTTTATGTGGTGTTGGGCAGAATCGTCACGATATGGCTGAAAAGGCGCGTGACGGTTGGTCGAAGGAAGCCAACAACGCAAGCACGGTGCTTGCTTGAAGTACCACACAGTCTCGAGCTTGGACACAAACAATAGCAACGCGCCTCGGTACGAGCCCTCAGGTTTTCAGCGACGTGGTCAGTTCCCAAATTGGCCGAGCCACTCGATCAAAGAAAGAGCGGAACCCGCAACACCAGGTTTTGATGAAGCAAGAATGGCTCATGGGCTGTTCGACGCCGCCGAAATAACCAGGCCGGTGATTTGTAAAGAAGGGCTCTCGTCGAAGTGACGTCATGCCCCGCACCAAGCGCGACGGCAGCAGCCCGACGGAGAGCCACATGGACGATGGAGAGGAAGACGACAACTTGTATCAATGTGAGCTAGTTCATCTGGGTAATTTCGACGAAGAGAATCATGCGCAGCCGATCCTGACAAGCCCACGATCGATAGAGGTTCGAGAAGTGGAGATCTTTGTTTATTCGTAAGTTGCTAATTGTACGTCGAATTCAGGCATGTCGAATGCTGGGAGTGGAGCCCTACGACCTGGTCAAGCGTTCCCTCGATTACTTCATCGCCCATTCAAACCCCACCGACGAACCAAGCCTCATAGCAAAGCGAGCGTCTCGTTTCGAGAAGACTAGACTGGTCCAATTGCAGCGTGCACGAGCTCAACGACAAGAACTCATTGATGCCGAGTTACACGGTCTAAACGGTGGAATGTCTTTACAAACGCGAAGCTTTTGTCGGTCCCCGTTGGCGGGAAAACTTTCATCAGGAAAGCACAACGAGTCTATCATCCAGTCATCTCAGCGTGACTTCACAGTCATCGAAAGGGAGAAGCGCGAACTGGAGCGGATACGGCAACGCCAAGCTCAAGAGATGCAACAGCTTCTATCATTCGAGCTGAAGATGGCTGAACTTCATCGAGAGCGAGAGCTCAAGGAGCAAGAGCAGTTCCGTCAGGAGGAGCGGTCTCGACGAATGAAGTTGCGGCGCCAGCGTGAGGCGGACGAACAAAAACGGAAACGCGAATTGGAAAAGGCAGAGCAACAGCGGCTTGAAATTGAACGGACAAGACAAGAGATGCTCGAGAGGCAGCAAGAAATACTCCGTAAGGCCGAGCTAGAAGAACGCGAAAAGGAGCGCCGCCGAAGGGAGACTCAGCTTAGTGAAAAGGAGCGAATTCGCAAACAGGAGGAGCAACGAATACAAAATGAGTTGTATCAGCTGCAGCTGCAGCAAGAAGCAGAACGAAAGGCACTCGAAATTGAAAAACGAGATGAAAAGCGCAGAATGCTGCTTGAGCACAAAAGACGCCAGAAGGCACAAGAAGTGTCGGAAAAACAGCAAAAGAACAAAATGCGAATCACCAGCGTGCTACAAGACCGAGAATATATGCGCCAACTCCAAGTTGAAGATGCAGAAAGAAAGCACCAGGAGAGCGAAGAACGCCGAAGAATATTCGAGCTTGAGCGTCGAATAAAGGAGGAGGAAATCCGATTGCAGGCTCAGAAGAAAAAGGAAATGATCGAAAGCGTTCAACAACAATTACACCAGATCGAGCACCTGCGACGTCAAAAACTGATTGAGCAAGAAGCAAGCGTTGAAAAGAGATTAAAACTGCAAGATCTCGAGAAACGGCGAGTAAGAGATGAGCAAAGACGGGAAGAACAGCGACAAGAACAAGAACGACGACGTGTTTATCAGCGAATGGAAGAGCAGCTCAAACTGAAACAAACAACGACACTCAGTAAATCGGAACAGAAAACTGCAATTGCAAAAATGGTGCAGGCTCAAAAAAGGCATCTCATCCGTTCTCGTCTCCAGGAAGCCAAACTTCGTGAAGAAGAAATTCAAGCCGCGTTGCTACGAAGGCAGAAGCAAGACAATTATCGAGTGAATGTATTGCTTTCCCGCATTGAAAGTGATAACGAGAGGGCGCGTATCATCAAGGAGCAACGCGAACAGCTAATCCGCCGTCGACAACAAATCAAAAGTATGGCAAGTCGGCAGAAACAAGAACTTATGGACAGTTTCTACAAAATGAAAGTGACGAAGAAGTACGACCTCCCAAAAAACCTCCAGGAAAGTTTGATATCGAGACCGCAGTCCGCGTCGGTACTACAAACTCGGTCGCTAATTCAGGAAGCACAAGAATGCGATCACGGATATGGTCAGCCGCGCAAGCAGAAGCGTCCAGCTAGCGCGGCCGCTCGGTCAACGCGAGTGACCGATCTTCACACATCATCTAGACCAGCCACGAGTAGGTCTGCAGAACCCGGAATGTCTGATGATGACCTTGGGGTCGGCATCGATGATTCGGACGATGATAAAGCAGGGAGAAGCGACATCGAAGCTTTCGCTTCCGAAATCGATGAGCTACGCCGGCAGCAGAATGAAGAGCTCCTACATGTGTTGCAACAGGAGCACCATGCCGAGGAACAACGTGAATACCTCTTGCAGCAAGTGAAGGACGAGACTGAGCGCTCCCGAATGCTCAGTATATTTGGCAAAGAGAGAGCACATGCGAGCGAGAGAATTATGATGCTGACCCAACAACACGAGGAGGCTTTGGCAGTACGGATGAGAGCACTCTGAGCTTGTACAAAACAAAAAAATGGTCGAGGCATCGCATTACAACTCCATTTTTTCATTGTGGTCATCTTCAATTTCGTAGTTGAGTCGTCGGAACACTTTGTGTTCATCCAGCACACTGTTTCCATCATAATTATTAGTTTCAGGGGTGGTCGACAACAACGGATCTGTCGTTAGCACTTGACACTGCTTTCCCACATCAGATCCGCGATGAGAGCTCGCCGACCGCAATTCGGTCATTGAACATTTTTTCAACGATAGAATCAAATCCGACTCCTGGAGTTGCTGCTCAGCTGGTGTCGGTGGGCAAATTGTCGGTGGTGGCGAATCGTTAGTAGCTCCCAGTTTGGCCACCGCGAGTTCTTGTAAGATGCCATTTGTTGCCGTGTCATTTGAATCACGAATATTTCTGAGTACGAGTCTCAGTTGCTCAATCGTTGATGTCAACGTTGTAACGTAAGTGTTTACTTCACGCGCGATAGAGGGAAACATAACTTCAGTGGTTGATGTCGTGACCCGTGCGTCGGTCTGGAGTAAACGGTGTCGAGTGAGCTGGATAATCGAGTCCGCGTTTCGGACGATATCGGCAAGATTCAAAGCTTGCAATTTGTCCCCAAATGATTTCTGCGGCCGAAGTTGTTTGGCGTCCAAACATGGTGAGTTATCGTGGTGATGCAAAGCTGTCGCCAGCGTCTGTCGGAATCGAAGGTATTCGTCACTCCCTGCCAATGTGTCAATAGCCTCCCATGCTTTGCTTGTACTCCTGGATTGGGTCGCCCGTTGGTATTCAGCTGCTTGAGTGTGGATGGAATGGTCTACAGTGCTCTCGAGCCGGTTTTGCTCGTCGTAGACTTGATGCTACAAATGACCTATCTCAATCGGCTGCAAGAGCACACAAAGTCGCTGCAACCCACTGTACCAGTTTCATCGTTGTCTCCTGGATTTGCGAACTCAAGACGGACGCAAACGTAGCCCATTCTTCATGTACCGAAGCATTCCTCACCATTGCTTCCTTAATGTGCCGCGATATCATCGCAATTCGGGCCTATGGGCCCCAGCGTTGTTAGCTGTTCGGCCATCATCCCGACGACTCAGAGAGCTTGCTGCACACACCCTGAGCAAGTTTATCGCGTCATGGGAATCCATTGCGTCTCTATTCGGTGGCTGGGCAAAGTCATAGTGCGTAAAATCCCGGTGCAGTTGCATCTTCATCGCATAGGTCGAGAGTCTCCACACGAGGTCGACAATCCTGGCGTACGACAGTTGATCGTCAGTTCACCGGTACCAGAGCGGATGACGCCGAATGGTTCCAACGGACCGAGGTCCTGAGCCTGCGTTGAGACGCGAGGCCTGGCTGGATCCGATCGGGAGCACTCCCTGCTTCTCCAGTTGCTGTAGAGTCGCCTATCGGGAGAATAACAATATCACGACCAGTTGCCTCCTCCTGCTGGCCCATTTTGTGTGCCGAGCCCGTCGTACGCACCTGCACGAGCCGCTTGAAATTGCTCTTGTCATGCGGGGTCACGACCGGCCAACAGAATCGGAGCTCCTGCGTTGATGGTACAAGCCCAATGACGCGATGAATGCGTGTGTCTCGTCAACGGGGCGGCATCCCCGGTGCCAACGAGTCGGAGTCGCCGCGTCACCCACCCCCTCGACGTCGGGATTCACCCTCCGGATGAGGAAATGCAGGATCTGGAAGAGCATCTTCTCATTCGGTCGATCGAACATGGCCGGGTGGAGGCAGAGCTGCGGGGCCGTCAAAGCCGTCGCGGTGGTGGTGGTGTCACCCGCCCGCGGGTTCCCCGAGGTCCCGCCACGGCCCGTCGAGGCCCCCGAGGCCGGGGCATAGCCCAAAAGCTGGAGATTGTGCACGAGCATCACCTCCTTCCGCAGCGCGTTCGCGGTCGTGGGCCCCGCCGACGCAGCGCGCGGACGATCCGCCATCGGGACCATCTTCTCCGTCCACGGCTTGTGACGACAGTACGCGCAAATGTGTGCTGTGCTGGGTCGATCCTCTCATAATACAGGTCCCTGGGAGTGTTGGTCCCTCGGTTTTCCGACTCCCCACTTGTTGTGCATGAGGCAACATCGTGACTGGGGAAACCGGCAAAAACGCGCAGTCGGCAACATGGGCGGGCTCGAGGATGCGCGGCCTCACGACCCCGCGAGCCATTCGCACGGCGCAGTCCGTGAGGCCCCGATGCCCCTCCGAGTCGCCGAATCCGCGATGGTCCCGGAGACTCCGGGTACGGGACGACGAATCGGATATGCGTGTGTTCATGGGGCGAAATGGTCTTCGTGGGCTGATGTTTTCTTTTTCTTGTTGTTGTCGGGTGTCTTGCATGGTCCGTTGGTCCATCGTGCGCACGATGCGCGTGTTCAGCCCGAGCGCAGAGGAAACGCACGCCCGTCAAGCGCAAGCGCCGACGCTCTCCCGCCGCGCGGAAGGCCCGGAGGCGGCGGAAGGACATCCCCCCAAGTGACCTGGTCACGGCCCTCGTCCCCAGCGTCGACGAGCCACTGCGGCACGCAGAGGACGCGGCAGCGACGGGGGACGAGGACGATGGGGACGAGGACGACGGGTGCTTTGACAGCCCACGGAAGATCCGCCGGATCCTCGGTCGCATCGGGTCCACGCTCCAGTTGGCGATTCAGGTGGTCGTCGACGAAAATGTCGTCCTCAGCGAGCGGCTCGAGCACGCGTCCAAGCTCTGGACGGGCATGAAGAGCAACAGCGACGAGGAGATGGGCATCTTTGTCCGTCAGCGAACGGCGTGCGTCGTGCATCTCATCGAGGCCCTCGGCCAAGTCAGTTACTTCCCACTCCAGCAGCTTTGCTTCATGTCCCTCGCGACCATGCTCGTTCGTCTGCAACGGCGTGCACCGGAGACGATCGCGATGCTCAAGGAAAAGTGCCAGGAGCGACTGGGCAGTGAGACTGCCCGGCATTTAGTCGAGGTGCTCCCGTTCGATGAAGCCATCAACTGCGTACGTTGGGAGGTTGTTGTTGGCAATAGGGCGAGGGACAGAATGTGGCTTAGACTCGAGCCATTGCAGGAAGATCCGCGAGCTGCACGTCATCACCTGATGCAACTCAACGCCCACACGCGCACTTGTCGCAGTTATCGAGTCATGCGATGCTGGGCATCACCTAATGACAAGCAGAACCTTGTGAGTACCAGCTGATGTACATTTGATATTCGTCTCGAACGTCACTAACTCAATGTTTCAAAGGCACGCATTCGAATTGAAAAGTGGCTCGACGTGGGCTCGACGACGAGTAGCTTTTATTGGAAGGATACAACGAATATCGTCGTGGTGAACATCCCGCACTCTTGCATCGAGGAAGTAGAGATCGACACCTCCAACAACATCATGTTCTTATGGACAAAAGATCTACACGGCCTCGCAGGGGTGCGATTACTTGCCTTTCGCACGAACGAAGATGTACGTTTTATCTGCCACGATTTACATGTACGGGGCCTCATCACTCGTGCAGGCCCTTTCTGGTCTTGTTCAAGAGTTTGCAGAAGAATCCACTTCGTTAGCAACAGAGAGAGTGTTCAGCCAACCGGCAAAAGTCGACAACGAAGGTGAAGTCGACACCGTAAACGAATCCAATGAGACACTCGATCAAAGCCACGAACAAAACGATTGCATAAGTGGCGGTGACGATCTTGGGGAAGCTGACCAAGTTGACGACTGTAATGGTTCAAACCTTGCAGAAATGGAGGAGGCAGAAAGTGCTTGTGATGTTGACACCATTGCCATTTCGGAAATAGCTGAAAGCAAGGTAAGATCCCCAAGCCATGTCATGAAAGTATCCCACTAAACGTGGTTTGTAGCCGGACGTTTCTTTTGTAGATCATCGGCCGGAATTGGATGAAATGTATCCCGAGGATTTATATGCTCCAACGACCGTAACGATTAGTCGAATTGCTGATCCCAGAAGAATATCCCCTTTGATAGATCGAAGCCTGCACTCGAGTGATACGGCCTCCCGCAAACCAGCTCTACTCACCTCTACTCCGGACAGCCTCTCAGCGGAGCTCACACAGTCTTTCGACGCCGTTGACCGACGCCTTGTTTCTACTAGTGGTGCGATTACTGATTCATTTTCGCGTCTCAGCACATCCCATCTTGAACACGGTCGCGACATAACCAAGAAACAGTATCAGGTCAAGGCTCTTGTTGATGATCTGCAGCAGCAGCGGGTTTTGGATGTCCCCCACAGCGAGTATGTTGTGGATAGAACGGTTGCAAATGCGAAGGACGTGTGTAGCAACTACCATGAACAGTTTGTTCACTACGTGGAAGAAGACTTCATCGACGAAGAGAAAAGCTATTTCGCGTCAGTGGTGGCATTGCTACTGGCAGTCCTCTCGCCATGGCTAGCATTCGTCATTCTCCGTGTCGTGTCTACAGAAGAAGCAGCAAATTCCTATGAAGCATTCATAATTGATACAGCCGTTGCTGCCCGTCATGAAGTGGAGCGTTTTCTCGGATACCTTTAGAAAGCATAATTTAAAAGTTTTGGTCCTAGAATCGACTACTCATTATTCTATGAGGTTGTTTAGATCCACCCAGAGAACGGTAGTCGACTCGGACGAAGGATCTCGTACGGAAATGTTTCGCATTTCTGCTCTTCGGCGATGATCCTGTCCACAACTTGAAGCTCCGTCTTGAATCGATCGATGGCACTGGCGAGTCGGCTCTCAGACTTAAATGGCTCAGCGCTATACGATTGCATCCACGTATCATTGACGCCTGCTGGGCGATAAAACAAGGAGGTGAGTCCAAATGTGACGTTGACTCGCGAAGCTGGGGTAGAAAATGCCATGAGGTCGAGCTTTTCGCCTTTTCGGAGCTTCTGCGTTGGCAAGGGCTTCCACAATGCGCTGGGGCTGAACGGCAAGGACATACTCTGCCAAGTGACCACGCCGTTCATGACATGGTGCTTGACACCACTTTGGTACAAAAGTGCCCGCAGAACAGCTGCAAGCTCCATTCGAGAGCTGATGCGCTCAGGGAACTGGTAGAGATGAGGAATGGCGGCGCACGCTTTTGCCCAGCTCTGGAGCTCATTGTCGTTGGCGACCGCACAGTCGTTGGGGTAGTAAGCGCGAATGTAGCTTCGAACAAACCCATCGATGACAAGGTTGAGCATCCTGGCGTACTTGACAAAGGGGTTCTTTGGAATGTTGTCGATGCCTCGCCGAGAAAGATCACCTTCCAGCGATCGAGGGGTATTGGCGACAACTACGCGGGTTTGATGTTCAAGAAAGCGAGTCGTCCCCGTCGCACCCCAGCCCCACGTGAAGTCCAGTGGGGTGTTTGGAGACAGCAAGTACCTTGCGAGGAAGACCTCGAGCCCGAAATCGTTCTTCGTGTGGTGCAAGACGAGCGCCCGCACGGGATGATCCGCGGCGAAGTTGCGGTGGGTCTCGACGCGGATCGGAATGGTCACAGCGTGCGTGTCCGCCATGTGGTGCATCTGGTGGTAGCAGCCGTCGACACTTTCCAGGGCCATCTTGGCAAGCGCCCACTCGTCCGGTGAATCCATTGGTGTGTATGCGAGCTTGGTGTCCGGAAAGCGAATCTCGATGGGGAGGAGCTGCTGCTTGCGGAAGTTGAAGCAGAAAAAGCCAATGACGTTGGGGATGTACTTGCCCGTGTTCTTCGGCTCATTCCACTGGGAGGCGTCGCCGAAGTCCTCGACGTAGAGAGCCTTGAGCCAGCGAATGTTGGCCCACGTCACCCCGGGCCCGCAGATGCTCTGGAGCTCACGATCGGACGTCGCAAATGGCTGGTCCCGGTAGTCATTGCCTCGGACGATCTTGAGCGCCATGGGCTTGATGGTGACGCGCTGTCTGCCGAACGTGACATCACTGTTGTCCATGGACATGGGCTTCTCGATGACCGACGAGGCTTTGTCATAAAAACTCGCGAAGGCTTCGGGAGATGTTAGTGTGGGCTGCACGGGGGCCAGGAGCTGGAGAAGCGTCTGGGGGAGGGTTGTCTGGTACGAAAGAATTCCTTGGGTGTCCTGGAGTCGAAGCCGCTCCGCCAAGGAGCCAGGCGTTGCCACGGGGCCGACGTAAAAAGGGAACACCTCCGTCCCGACCGTCCAGTTGCGCTTCTCGTTCTTGATCTGAGCGGCGACGACGGCGATCTCAGCCGCGCGGGCGGCCGCGGTCTCGGGGGTTGGAATGCTCAGGGCACTCGTCTCCAACATGGTCGTGGCGGCGCCAAGGAGGATCACCAGCCATACCGCCACCGTGGCTCGGACGCGTGCAAACTGGAGCATTGCGGTGGCTGCGGTGCGGGGACGTGACCTCGACGCGAGAAGAATTGGAATGCGTCGACTTATCCACGTCGATCGCACACGCGGGAGCGAGGCCACAGTGTTGGGATGTGACATTGCACGCTTCCAGCCATTGCTCGTGCGCGTTTGCTGTGTTGAGCGTGAGTATCTTGAGTACGTATGCAGGCGACGTGTTCATGGGACCGGGAGTAACGTTCGTGGGGGACAGACCTTTGGGTTCAGCCTGGTGGTGGGTAGGTGGGTGGTGGTGGTGGCGCTTCACAATCCCCACCCGATGGTGCTCATGGGTCTCTCCCCAACCACCATGGAGCGCGCCTGCTGTCTCGGTTTGGCTTTGTGATCTTGTGGCCCCAGCTGGGAGAAAACGCGGTCGTAATGCGCTCTCTCGCCCGAGTTCTCTCGCGTTTCAGTGTTGAGCATGCGACGCCGACCTGTTGCGGCCGGTGGCGCCGACCAGAGGAAACCGAGGACCAGATTGCAGGATTGCAGGATGGCTCGCGGATGGTCAAATCCTCTTGATGCATATCCACCAGGCGCGACGCTCAGGTACAGGCAATGCACGCCTGTACTCGTAATGGTGAACCCAAACCAAAACGGGGGTGGCTTTTGCTTCCCCGCCTGTTCAAGCAGTTTTATCAGATCCTTCCTGGATATCGCCGAGTTGCTGGCACCAACGTCCCGCGTCGCGTGCCGTCTGAGACGTTGGGGAGGAGGAGGAGGAGGGCGGGGACGTACATCCTGGTGCGAGGGTGACAGTGATGTATGTACACTGGGTGGGATTGCAACAAGACTGACGATGTGGATTGTCTGCTGCGGTTGCAGTCGTTGATGGCGACCCCCGACTCGGTGGGCCCCCGAGAATCCACCGCAAACGATCCGAGAAGCCCCACCCGACGCGAACAACTGCGATCGCCAGAAACGCGATTGTCAGTCATCTTACAGGCGTACAACGGAGGAGCTTGTACGGTATCCTCTGAGGCCCTGGTGCGGGCCGACGGAGGTCTCGAGGTCAAGAAACGCCGCGTTCCCATGGTGGGTATCGCCACTAGGTATCAGATCCGCATCGGTCGGGTGTCTGGACGCCCGACAGTCATCTTGGGCGGTAATCCCGCACAAAGGGTCGTGACCTTTCGCGGCCGAAGGCTCCCGCCGTCGCCGTCTCCGACGAGATGGACTCACGTACTAGGATAACGACTGCGATCATCCCCGGTGCGATTCTTGCCCGCGACCCCCGTCGAATGGATCTCCGCACGCTCGAGGAGGAGCTCCGGAAGCTCGGGATCACCATCGTCAGTGGTCAGCAAGATACCGTCCTCTCGGTCCAGATCAAGGGTCTTGCGGGGAAACCCCTCATCCAAGGCCTGCGCCTGTGCGACCAGCTCCTCCATGAGAAAGTCAAGGCCGTGCTCAAGGCCAACGTTGACGGTTGCTCGAGGCTCTTCACGGACCCGACGTTTGGCCCGAATGCCGACGACCCCCTCGGCGCCAAGGCACTGTGCAAGACTGGAACGGTCATCCCCTCCAAGGGCGGTTCCCAGCATCAGCTCAAGGTCCTAGGGCTCCTCAAGAGCGACAAGCTCCGCTGGGAACGGCCATTATACGCCGACGACGACGCCGACAACGAGCCGTAGGTCAACACACGTTTCCCCACGGGAGGCCAATTTGATATCGATTTAGCTGCATAGGGACAACCAAAACAGCCACGATGCGATTGAGGAGGATGACGACGAGTCCATTCAACAAGCACACACAGCCGAGCGGGTGTTCGCATCAGAGGCCAAGCTCTTCTCGGATGGTGTCTGCTCAGGGGACGTGATCCAAGGCAACTTGGGCGATTGCTGGTTTTTGAGTGAGTATCGTTGTCGTCGTTGCAGGTCGAGCAAATCTGATCTGGGCGATATCGGTGATGTTGGGGTGCAGGCGCACTCAGCGTCGTGGCCACTCGTTCTGACTTGCTGGAGCAAACGTTTTGGCGGGGAGACAAGCACAAGTCCAAGGGGCTTTTTGTGTGCAAGTTTATGAAGGTTGGTGCAAGTGTCTGTCTACCCGTGGGGTAATCGACCCGCACTTACTCTGTTTGAATAGGACTTTGCGTGGAACTATGTAATTATTGACGATCGGGTCCCAGTTTATGGCTACTCCAAGAGTAAGGAGGGCAAGCCATACTTTGCCCGCTGTCGAGACCCAAACGAGCTTTGGTGAGTCGCATATGGTCTCGCCATTGCAGCAAAGAGTCCTGATAAGCCTGTTGAATCCCGATCTCAGGGTCGCATTGCTCGAAAAGGCATATGCCAAGTTGCACGGAAGCTATGAAAATCTAATTGGGGGGTTTGTTGATGTCGCATTGAATGACTTGACGGGAATGTGTTCGGAGCAAGTCATCATGAAAAATGGTTTTCCTGGTTTTGGCGAGGACCCTTTTGCCCCGGCAAAATCTGGCCAGCGGGTGGGGGACTCCTTCTGGGAGAAGCTTCTCCGTTACAAGAACTCAGGAACATTGATGGGCTGTTCGATTCAGCCAGCGCCATCATCTGCGGACAAGAGCGCAGCACCCGAATCGAGTGCGGGCAATGGTTTGTATTTCAAGCACGCATATGCCCTTGTCGACGCCGCTGAGATCAAGACCGTCAAAGGCGAACGTATCCGACTCGTGAAGCTCCGAAATCCGTGGGGAATGGGCGAGTGGGTATGTCGATGTGGGATATTCGAGGATTCGCAACTGAAGCTGACCTTCTGCCCTGGTATCATGGGACGAAGACAGGTCCATGGTCCGACTCAAGTGACGAACGCGCAGAGAACCAGGATGCAATTGAGCAGTATTTCAAGCTCCTCAAACGCAAAGTTGGAGGAAATGCCACCAAACGGGTTTTTCTGAGTTTAACGGGCAAGGGGGAGCTTAAAGTCGACGAAATTGCCCAGGAGGAAGTTGTTGAGGTCAATGCCAATGACGGCACATTTTTTATGTCGTACGACGGCTGGATGCAATTCTTCACGCACTTCTTCGCCGGGATAGGTGGGTTGTCGCGCATGTATATTCTAGATACTCGCACGTGTTCTCACGAGTACTTGTGGCAGACTTTCCCGACGAGTGGCACGGCAGACGAGTGCAAGGATGCTGGAATGAGGCTTCCTGTGGCGGAAATACCACCAAGAGCTCGTGGATTAACAATCCGCGTTTCGAATTGCACGTTGAAGAGCGTAGCCGTTTATTCATTTCATTATCTCAAGAGGACCCACGGGGGAAAGAAAACAAAAAGATTGTACCAGTGGGATTCCACATTTGTTCGCTCTTGGCAGCAGGACAGCCGGAGTGTACGAAGTTTGAGATTAGAGAACCTGCTGGCAAGTCTGATGCCTATTATCGCTTGTATAAGGAGAAAGATCGACTTGAGTTCAAGAAAGGGATACGTGCTGAGCCCCTGCCGCCTCTTATTATACCAGGATCCGTTGTCAATGGGGTTGATGACGACGGAGTCCCACAACCGGCTTATACATTCAAGCAGGCTGTTTCGGTACGCGGACATACAGGCAAGTCGCTCGACAAACTTGTGTATTAAATCGGATCTGATTAGGTGGATGTGACAATGGAAACTGGAAGATACTGTATCATCCCCAGCATGTACATGAGAACAGTAAGTGTACACCAAGATTCTGTGATCAAAATATTTGCTTGAAGCTCACCGAATTCGTCTTGGCGTTCAATACAGGACAAAGACACTGGAAAAACAAACGTGGGCAATTTCTGGATCTCGGTTTATTCCGAAAAAGCAAAATTTCGACTGGAAGGTGGCGAAAAGATTGCGGAAGAAGAGGAAGGTGACGATGAAGCGATTAGTAACGGCAGCAACAGCCCCGTAGGCTCACATTCCAGCGGTCGGAGGAGTAGTTCCGTGCTGAACAGCCCAGGAAAACGTACTGAGTCATCGATTTCTACTGATACTCTCACCGCAATGGACAAAAGGCGGCGCTTTGAAGACGTAAAGGACGAATTGCTTGCTCAGGCAAAAACGAAAGGGATCGGGCTTCGGGAGCTCAAACTAGAATTCAGTAAATCGGGGGCCGTCAAGAAGCACGAAATACGAAAGAAAATGATTGCAGTCGGTTTCAAGCCAGATGAGCTGAGCGATGACAAAATCAATGTGATTTTTGGCGGCCTGGAATCAAGTACCGGTTCGGTCAACTCAGAGAGTATTCTAAATCTTTTTGAGACTGAAATCCATGAAGATCAAATGGCTTGTGCCATACCCGAAGTTGAAGATGACGAAGTTCCTCAAAAGATACACCAGGAAGGCATCTTATCGCTTGAACTCCGAGGGGCAAAAGATCTTGCTATGGATTCTGCAAAAACTTCGAAGTCATCGAAGACGGTGAACAAGGTACCTCTCCCACTTCTCGAGTTCTCTGAGGCGGAACAGCGGATTCGTCAACAACTTGCACGTGAACTCTGTGATCAAGAATATGAACTTGCTTCAGCTATCACACCTTTTCTTCGCCGAAAAGGTTGGTTCAAAACAACCGAACGTGGTGCTCGTCAATTTCGACAGATCTCAAAGAAATTCTCGGCACCTGTGGAAACATTCTTGGAAAAGCTGGAGACGAAGTTTCGAAATCGAGATATAGTCAACGACGCTGAGGAAAATATCAGTCAAAATCAACGACATCAAGATTCATTTGTCCGTCCGGTAATTGATCGACCTGCAGATAATTTCGTTGATCCGACTTCTCTGCTGTCACCACCGATGCCACTTGCACATGTGACAGACACTATGCGTGCCAGAGAGACAAAACGTACACAAAGATTGTTAATTCTTCAAAAGCGCAAACGAGAGGCAATCGGTGACCACGGCAAACTTGCGTGTCTCCCACGACTGATTGGAGGTCGCGCCAGCGGATCAAGTCACGGTTTATGTTCGGATTGTGGCGTGCGATTTCATATGGATGGTCGCAATGCTGAGTCAGTTCAAGATCGAGGCAGCGAAGAGTGTGCTGGTTCGAACTGCACCAATCGCATGTGTATTGATTGCTTTAATCGGCTGCCAGCACGCAAGAAACTTTGCGAAGACTGTTTCGAGAACGAGATTGTGCCATCGGAAGTTTTCGGTGGTCAGTTGAGAGCACTTTTAATTGACAAAATTGGGTCCACAGATTCATCGCGCTCACGTCTAGAATCTCTCTTCCGTGTTCTTGATACTGACGGATCAGGTACCCTGAGTGCCGATGAGTTTTCCAAGGCCTTATTAACTCTTGACCTCCAACCCCCCTTGACAAGAGAACAGCGTGCTTCCCTCATGGCGCAATTTGACACGAACAAGGATGGCGAGATCAGTTTTTCGGAGTTCATGGACTGGGTCATGAAGGATCACGTTTGGCAACCACCCGAGGAAAATAATGTCAAAGATCAGGACGGAGACACAATGGAAATCATCAAACACGGAATCGACCACATTGTGTCGACTTGCATCAACTCCATTATATCTGGCTCCACTACCAACGTTTGGCTGTCAACACGAAACTCATTCTCTTTACAGTCATTGCAAACAACGGTTCAAACGTTGGAAGATCGAAAGAAGCGCAAAGAAGTGGGGAGCATTATCTTCCAGCGAGTGCTGAGTTTAAGGATAGAAGGCTCTGCTGCCGGTGACTCTGGTGAGAGTGCCATCGAGAGTATGTTTCAAAAGTTCGACTCTGATGGAAGTGGAATGATCGATCTGGAGGAGTTCAATAAATTTCTAACGTCGCTTGGGCTTCAACTCAGCGAATCGGATGTATTTTTGTTGATGAAGCGGCTGGAATCAGCAGACGACCGAAATAATTCTGTGAACCTGCTGGAGTTCAGAGCTTATCTTGAAAAAGTATTGGATGGTGGTGTCCAAAAGGATGAACTCCAGCAGCTGCCATCATTGGTGACAACGCTAATAGCAATCGGCGAACGGGCTGGTCATGATGCTGGCGTACGAGGCGATTTACAAAACGTATTGCAGCGTCTTTCATGGGGTATGCACGAGTGCGATATGCGCGAGATGCAGCGACATCTGTGGCAACAGGCAGAGCTTGCATTATCCATCTCCGATCTTCGACGCTTGGCGAATGCTCTGTATTTTCGGGACGTTGTTCCAACACCCTCGAATTCCCAGCCAACCAACCCAGCACCATCATCATCCAGTGCTGACGTCAAACTTCTCGATCTCGTAAATAGTGGTGATGTCCTTAACTGCGTAATGTTCAGAACCCCAGCATCAATCTTATCGAATCTGAAGTCTTTCTCTACTAGAAAATGGTGCCACCACATCGAAACGTTTTTGAAGGAATCGACGCAAACGAGTAATCTCGAGAGCATGTGGAATACAATGTTCGGGGTCAAGAAAACACAGTGTGTCGACCAAGGGCAATTTGTTGACAGATTGGTTAGGGCTGGCTTTTATCCCGCATTTGACGGTGGCGATGGCACAGACAATGGATTGGTGTATCATCTCACAACAAAACTCTTCATTGCCCTCACACTTGATGCGATTCGACAAGAGTCGTCTTGTGACCACAACGCTGTGGTTTCCTTCAGTCTGTTCAGTCTTCTCGTTGAGCGAACGAGGGTCGACGAAATCGAGGCCAAGTTCGCTCACGCGCTCAATACGTATGCTCAATTTTGCCAGGGCAAGCAGTCGTACTTGGTTACTATGGCATTGGATGAAGACGGACTTATTGTTCGTGCACGAGATCCATCCCAAAAGGTTGAAATGGAATATACTTTGACGCACAATGATTGTTCTAGAATTTGTACGACTCAACTAAGCGGATCGATTTGGCCGCGACATATACATCGAGTGGATGGAGGACGAGAAGCCACATTCGTGAAAAACCCTCAACCACTTGTGACGGAGGTCACGTACCCATGGCTTCATAGAGGCCTGCTTAAACTTGCTGGTCGAATACGTATTTGCAGCCGGGAAGGGATCACGGCTCAACACTCTATGGTGCCATACCTGAACCTGGTTGAGTCTGACGAATTTGTCAAATCCCTACGTGATCAATTGGAGCTAGCCCAGCTTCCATTTTTCTGGTCTGTGTCGGCAACCAACTTGGATTTCTCGATTGATAGCGATTTCCTCTCTCAAATGGGCCGAGAAAGCTTCCAACAAGTGGTGGCCGAGTGTCTCACTCGGTCGTCAGCAAAGGGATTGCTTGCCACGTTGAAATTCAGCAGCTCCACACTTGAGGTTAGGTACGAAACTATCGGCAAAAATGCAGTCTTCACATCATCATGGTCGGTTTTCCAAGCCCTTCTATCAGGTCAACAACATGTGTTTGCTGTCATAGAACTACTTCCTCAAGGCGACACAATCGTGACTCGTGTCGATCAAACTGGTGGGAATGGAGCCCCACAATGGCATTGTTCACAATCCATCCGTATTATGGAGCCTGATCGAGCGCAGCTTCGAATTGATCGAGCAGTAGTATATACGGACACAGTCAAGGTGTCTTCGATTCCTAGCTCAGCAGCTACGTCGAAAATTACGTTCTCTGTGTTGGAAAATGGATCGTCTGGGCACTTTGTCGTCCTTAGTGTCCGGAGAGCGACGGCTGAGCTAAAGGGGGAGAAAGAGCGATTGTATTGCACCGCATACGACCCCTTTACTGCTTCTGACTACGCGGTGGAAGGTGCACCAGTAGATTGGAACATTGATTTTTTCAATCCTGCCATCAACGTTGACTTCGAAAAGAAGTGGCTGGACCTAATCAAGACCATGTATCTTGGAGTAACCTTGACGCCGAAGGTGATCGTCAAAGTGTTCAACAAACAACGGAAGATCGAAAAGCTCATTGGTGAATGCGAAGTTTCTGTGTCTTGTGCGATCGCACACGAAGGCCACATTTTTGACGACTGGTTCACGTTGGCTGATCCAAATGAGCCGCTAAAGCCTGTTGGAGCAATCAACCTGGCTTTCCACTTTAATGCGAAAAAGATCGAAAACAGTGCTAAACTGTCAACAAGACTCAGTGTGGCACCGACAGATCTGACAAAGCGCCAGCAGGTAACGAGCTCTACGTATCAAGAGTCAACAGTACGTGAAAGTACACCTGAACTTAAGGCACTTAAGGAATCTCTCCGCGAAGCTGAGATCGCTAAAAAGGATGCACTCGAACAAGCTCGACTGCTCAAGGCTCAGTTACAACAAGTATCGTCAAATCTTTTGAGTGCTACTGATGAATCCGTCGAAGTGGCCAAGTGGAAGAAAAAATTCGATCAAGTTCGCGCTGAGCACGAAGCACTACAACTCGAGCAGCGAAGACGGTTCGTTACGAAACTTGAATTCTCTTATCCACTTGTTTCTGTCTTAACGCGTTTGTCGTGCACAGAACTACCGAGTTGCAAGATGAACTTGCTCGTTTGCGCGAGACACAAGCGCCAAAATCTCCTGTCATCAACCCCACCAAGGCTGTGATCACAAGCTTTAAAAATGCAGGACTTGGAGAAGAAGCATCGGTACACGATATTCTCGGCACCATGAAGGACATCCTAATGGGTCGTTCAGCAGATCGACCGTATAATGGCCTCAAGAAAGCGCTCGCCGTTGTTGCGGACCCACCCGGGAAGGTATTTCTCACAGGAATCCTGCATCTTCAAATGAGTACTCATATTCGGTGTTTCAGGTTTCTATACCAGCGTTTCATGATGTTCTCGACGATTTTGGTCTGGGTCTGTCAAAGCCGCACCGAGAGGAACTTCTCGCCATTCTCGACCCGGAAAACCAAGGTCGAATTAGTATCGAAGGTGAGTCATGCTGTGTGGTTGATTGGGTAAGGGTTCTGCGTCCGTTCGTTAATTCGATGGTGGTTCAGATTTTCTAATTAAGCTGAGCGGAGATGCGGAACTACTGGCAAGTATACGGCCGCCAGACTCGCGAATTCTGCATATCCACCCGACGACACCGCGGGAGCCAACGACAAAAGGTGGCAATGTTCCAGAGTTGCGCCTACCGGTAAGTTGTCACACAATGTGTTCTATGAGCATCGTGCTTAGTGTGATGTTGGCCGCTTCGAAGGTACCAGCCTCGGTGTCACCACCGAGACCACAATCGAGCACGGTACCTGCACCATCTCGCCCTGCCAAGATGAGCTGGAAAGAAATGCGAAAGTATCTTATGTTAAACATCCCCGATGGATGGGAAACGCGTTTTACCGAAAAAGGTCGTCCATACTTCTGCAATCATGCAAACCGGTGAGACTATGTACCACGTGTTGATGATTTCAATTCGGATTACTCAGCTCGTTTGTATCAACAGCTCGACCCAATGGAAGCACCCCGTATCTGAAGTGGAGACAAAGTACAGCGAATGGGTGAAAGAAAACGGCGCCAACTTTCTAAGACTTTCGACAACTGCAAAAAAGTGAAAGGGAACTGTACAATACGCACACTTGTACAGTATTAACAAGCCCACATACCATATTACTCCTCTACGGGCATCCTATCGTCAATTACCACTCCCCCCAATCATCCTTCGGAGCCACTACGTCAATACTGGCGGCGCTAGCGGTATCCCATGAGTTGCCCAGATCGCTCGCATTATCCCCCAGTATAGCCGTCGGAGATGACAACGAAGAGAGCACAGCGTCTGCTTGTGCCAAGACATCACCAGTCGCTGGCGACGACACATCCTGAAAAGGAGTTAATATAGTGTTGGAGGACAACTTGTTGCGCAAGTCCGACAGTTCCAGGCGCAGTTGTTTGTTCTCTTCCTTCAGTGACGCAGTTGCTATCAACATTTCTGTGGCTGAGCTTTCATCCTGGGCTTTCTGGAGCGACACGGTCGCTTCATGACGGCCTTCCTCCAATCCACGGTTGAACGCATCACTCTCCACAGTCCGGAGATGCTCTTGAACATCACTTAGCTGCGACTGCAATTCCTTAATTGCAGCTTCAGAACGACGAGAAGCTTCCTCTGCCCCTTTCGTGTACGCATCATCAAGACGACTTGCCAGTTGCTCTTTTTCTTCACTGAGTGCTGCGATTTGCTTTCGCATTGCCTCAATTTCACTACCTTGAGGTGGTGGAGGACAAGTGGTTTGTTGTTCCTTTAGCTGCTGGTTTTCCTGATCTACTTGTTCTTTCAGCTTCTTCATTTTAATTGCCCGGATTCTCCACATCTCTAGTTCCTTTCTCGCTTCGGCAAGACCCTGTTCCAATTGACAGACTTCTTTTGCCCCCAAACTCTGGGTAGGTTGACTTGTGGCGTTCAAAGTTGCGATTTGCTGATGCGATTCCTTGTTCGTCACAAGCGACTGATCCAATTGTTGTTGAAGACTTGAATTCTCGTTTAATAGCCGCTCGAGTTCGAGTTTTAGCTGTGTCTGAAGAGATGCTCGCGAATTCAACTCACTTTGCAGTCTCACCAATTCTTCTTGCAATGAATCGACACTGCCTGGTAGTTCATGTGACTTCAATATTGCTATTTGCGCAAGGGCACTTTCCAGTTCAATGCATTTCTCAGCAAGTGCATGCTCAATCTCATTCTTTGCGTTCTTCAGATGTGACAGTGCTTCCTCGCCTGTTGATTCAGGGGTTGCATCGGGCGTTTGTCCATTCTGGTTAAGCTCGGACTTCAAACGGCATTTTTCATCCTCGGTCTCCTGTCGCATTGCCGCCACAATAGATTCGCTTTCTTGAATACCCGCATCGTAGCCCGCCGCTCGGGCCTCGTCAATTTGCATTGTGATCTCGGTCATTTTGGTCTCGTAAGTGTCGCACAAACTCTGATATTGCTCCTCCATGGTCTGTTGTAGGCGCGCCCTCTCGATTTCGTGTTCTTCTGCGAGTGTCTTGAGTTGCTGTTGATATTCCTGGGCTTTTTGCTTCCATTGTATCGCCGCTTTGCGGCACACTCGGGCCTCCTTCTCCATACGACGAAGCTCCACAACATCCGTACTCGTCGCCGTGGTTGAGACAGCATCAGTAGAAGTGTCGCCGTGTGTCTCGCCCCCATCGACTGTCAGTTCGGGAGCGGTCGCCTCATATATGTCCACGTCGCCTTCATCGATCTCGTCATCCTCGTCAACGTCGAACTCCTCCAGGAGCACCATCTTGGCCGCCACGCGAGCTTCTTCCTGCTCGAGTTGGCGCTGACGACGGGCCACCTCCTGCTGCTGACGGAGTTGCTCAGCCTGGCGGCGGAAAAAATATCTGCCATTCAAAAAAACCAGCCCGTCAGTCAGTCCCCCCCCCTCCCCACCAACCCGCAGACGGCGCCTTTGGATGATGTCCCTCACCGGCACCAAAACTCCTCGTAGCTCAATTGCACAGGGACCATCTGCTCGTGGAGCTCGCGAATTTCATCATCGTCCCCCAGGATCTACCATCATTGCAAACCGGAACTCAGTATCATAGTGCGTCTCGTGCTCAACGGGAACCATGCCTGACCGTCGAGATCTCGGCCGTGTGGTCGTCGATGTTGAAGGTCTCCGTGAAGACCTTGTAGTCCTCAATCTCCTCGTACAAGAGCTTGGGAGGGGGGATCGAGTTTTCGTCAGCCCCATCCATTTCTGCATTCCCCCCAATTGACTCTTGTACCTCATCCACGGGGCCCGTTCGGGCCGTGCCGATCGCGTGGAGCAGCGTCGCGGCCTCATCCTGCACCGTGGCGACGATGGACTGCGCCTTGACCTGCACGGTACTCGCGTACTCGGCGGCATTCGCCGTGGCCTCCTTTGCGGTCTTGGCCGCTTGCTCCAGGAGCTTCCACATGCCTTCGCTCCCGATCAAAACAGCAAAGAGCTCTTCGGCTCATGCAATGATGCTTCTTCTCAACCCAAACACCCATTCCCCCAATGATCCAACACCCACAACACAAATCACCCATTTGGTTAACTTTGAGAGGGACCCGCACTGTGACGACCTTCTAGCGACCTCCGAGGTCACGTGTTCATGTTGGTTATTGGCCCAACGCACGCATCCCCCGAAGCCGACACAAGCGAACGCGGATTGATGGCGGCGGCGGCGGCGGTCGGCGTCCATGGGCCATCGGCGGCGGCGGCGACAGTGCGCGATGCCACGCGGCCCGAGAATCCCAGCTGCCGGCGGCGCTGTCTCTCCTCGCGGCGGGTCACGCGACGATCGTCCCCACTCTCCACCGCCATGTTCGCTCTCTGCTGTGTGACCTGGTTCGCGCTCCCCAGTGTCTTCACAACGCCGGCCCTCGCAATGGCGGAGGGGAACCCCCACCATGCTCCCGGTCGACGCCTCGAGCTCATCGCCCCGCGGCCGGACCACGGGGCCTTTGCGACGATCTTTTATGATCACGGGGACGACAGCGAGGCCCTCTTCCTGGCCATTCGGGTGCTCATGCGGTCGATCCGGGACTCACACACGCGGTACCGCAAGATCGTGATCGTCCCCCAGGACGGACTCACGGCGGCGCATCGCGCGCAGTTTCACAGCGACGATCCGGCGATCGAGATCCACCGCGCCGAGATCCCGAATGTGTTTGCCGACCGGGACCTCACGGATCCCCGGGCGCAGCTCCTCCACGCCCGCAACAAACTCGTGCTGTGGGACGACCCGACGCTCTCGGCCCTTGCGCGGATCGTCTACCTCGACCCAGAGAACCTCGTGCTGAGCAACCTCGATGAGATCTTCGCCTGCGCGCAGTTTTGCGCCGTCGACAATGGCCAGTCGATCGTCTATGCGAACAGCCTCCTCGTGGTGTCACCCGAGAGCGCCGCCGCGCGGAACCTCTACTCGGATGCCATTGATGCCTTCATGATCTCGGGTCGCGCATACAACTACATCGGCATCTCCCAGGGCTTCCTCCCAGGGCTCTTTGAAGCACTCGAGGAGAGCCCGCTGTTTAACGTCGACAACGTCGAGTCGGACGATACGGCGGCCTTTGAAAGTGAGGCCGCCAAGTCGGTCGTCCGCCGCCTGCCGTTTTACTACAGCATCAATCACATGGTCTTCTACGAGCGCCTCAACTGGGACCTGTACAAGTGCAAGGACAAGAGCAAAGGCTCGAGCAAGATTCCCGGGCCATTGCTCAGCTACAAGTACAGCGGCGCGACCATCAAGCCCTGGTTTTGGCTTCCCTATGTCTACTTTCAGGTCTTTTGGCACTGGCAGGAGGTCCGCGAGCGGCTCCAGGAGGATCACGCGGGCTACTTCCTCGGCAAGGTGTTGATCCAGTCGGTCGTGTTCATCCTGTTGTGGGTCGCCTACGTTGGTTTGTGTCTTCGCCTCCGCAGTGAGCCGAATGGCCGCATGCGACGGCTCTCGAGCTGGGGCCTCCCCGCCCCAGGGAACTCGGGCTCGCCCTCGATGGATTTTCTCAACTCGCGGGTGGTGCGCAAGGCGTGCCAGATCTCGTGCAATGTCCTGTATGCTATCTCCTCGACGCCGATCCTCTCAAGCATCGTCACCATGCTCGTCATCATGTGGCTCAGCATCCGCCTCATTCCGGCGACCATGCACCCCCGTTACGCATGTCTGCTTTGGGCACATCTCCTCGCCTCGCTTGTGTTGACCGTGCTGATCGTCTACAACACCGCGCACACCTTTCGGACCGCCCAGTGGAAGAAAAACGAGGTCCCGACGACCGCCGGGTTACTCCTGGACGCGGTCGTTGATGGCTGCCGCCGACTGCCGCTGCTCGTTGCATTCCAGAGCGCTTTCCTGTACGTCGCCGGCCGAACGGATCTCTTCATGAACCCCGTGCTCCGACCGACGGTGATCATCGGGCTCCTGGGGCTGTTGTGCGTTGTCCAGGTCCGGATCATCGCCCGGGAGATGCGACGCATGGCCCGGCCATAGAGCGAGCGGTCGAGGACGCAGGCAACGTTGCGACTTCAGCGGCCATCGGTGGTGGATAGAGAACTCCTTGGAACATACGTCAATGTCAAACGTCGGCATCAGAGGCATCAGAGGATCCGCTGGCATTTGGGATCAAAAGAATATACTGGTGAACGTGTACATCTACGACTCGAATCATTGTTGTTCGTCCGTGGTCGTGGCGACTAGGACTTGTACTCGGAGCGTCGTTTCTTCTACGCGAAGCACACGAGTCCCAACGATCAGTGGTGTCAAACGGACACGACGCGAGATTTGGCATAGTAGGCACCGACCATGGGCTCTTTCTGTGGGGGCTGGAATTGCAGCGGGGGGCGATGCAGCTGGGCGCTCGCTGATGTGGCGGCGGCAGCGACCGAAGCTGTAGCTGCGTCGTGCTCCTGGCGGGCGGCGAGCGCATCCCTCCGGAGATCCTGCACGACCGCGGCGAGGGCCTCGGGGTGGACGCCCTGCTGGATGAGCTGGATGAGGATCGCGAGGGTCTCGCGGTCGAGGCCCGTGTTCAGGAGCCGCGAGAGCTCGTAGATGGCTGCGACGCAGTAGACACAGCCGCCTCAGGTCAATGCGAATGGGTCGGAGGTCATGCCAACGCGCGATCACGTGAGGGGACGGACGTACACTCGAGGGCCTGGGCATTGTCGGCCATGTTGCCAAGTTTGTCGGAAACTGTGCAGTCAAAAGGGCATTTCAGACACTCGCATGGTCGAAATAAAATAGTATCATCAATTCTCGACATCTGACTACTGCATTCCACTACGTTGAGATGGTGAGGGACGACGGTGATCATAAACCAATGATCTACAGCTTCGTGGGGAGTTTTCACGTAGACGCTGGCCGGCGGCGCGCCCATTTCCTCAGCTTTATTGGCCCATGACCATCTCGCTCTCCTGTGGCCATCGCATGGGACTGCGGAATAAGACGGCGGGAGGGGACGAACGTTGGATATTGACGCTCGCTTGAGCTGGTTGCGGCCGTCCAACTCGGCGCCCGCCCGTTCACTGGTGGGATTCGTTGTCATCGCGTGATGGTGCTGATGCAACAGCGCTCGAGTGAGTATGGCACTCGTCCCCCGGGATCCAGCGGCGCAGGAAGCCGCCTGGGCGAGACCGTACCGCCTTCCGTCCCAGCCACGTCGGATGGGACGAACATCCCATGGGAACTCGGGGCGGGCCTGGCCCCACTACTCGTGGTTTGCTGTCTCTACCTCCTGTGGTCTCGCTCATGCTGGACATGCGGCGGTCGTCGGAGATCCCGAGAGCAAGCGGCAGCCCAGCACCGTGGGGAGGGCTTGCGCGACAGCCAGAGAGGGCAAGTGGACGACGCCAAACCCTCTGCCTCGTCGCCATCCACGCGGCAGGCGAGACACACCAAGACCGTCACGTGGCAGTCCCCGTTCAAGACGAGGTCCCCAAGCGAGCGATGGAGCGGCCGCCAGCGGCAGATGACTGCCAGCGAGCTCCACTTCAGGATCGCTGTGACGCCCCCGCCCTCCGACATGACCCCAACGGAGAAACGTCGTGCCTTGGGGGGAGCCGTTCTGATCCTCACGCCAACGGATGCCATCCCCTTGATGCAGGACGACAATGATCCATCGGGGAAGATGCCCGCACCAGGCTCGTGGGACAGCTACGCGTCTGCGAGTGAAGGTGGTGGTATTCGTGATGAGCGCGTCGAATCATTCGCATCATCTACACGCGGTGGCGATGACAACGCGTCCACCGCGTCGATCACCCCACGATCCCTTCTTGGGGAATTCGCCTTGACGACAAGTAGTAGCGGCGAGCTGGATGACACGCTACCCAGCGACGACGACGACGACCGTGGCTCCGTCGCCGTGGCGGACATAGACCACCAGGAGTATAGTTTCTGACGTTGAATGGTATTCATCGTCGTGCCACGTTATTTCTCATGATCGTAGCCTCTCGCGATACCCGTGGCGCCCATCACCGCCGCGTGTGCCGGGGTTTCGCCGATGCGGGGCTCAAGCCCGCGATATTCGCGTGTGGCGAGGAATTCAGCGGCTTCGCTTCGGTATTGCACCAACTCGCCTCGCTCGTTTCGTACTTGAAGCGCCGTCGATGAGGACTCAGTATCCGCGTCTGAGTCGGATCGACCATCGTGAGCATTCGGTCGCCCCGCGGTGACGTATGTGCCCGTGAGCAAGGAGAAAAAGGGTTTGTCATCGTCATCGTCGCTGCCTCCTCCTTCTTCCCGGTCCGCGAGATCTGCGGCGGCATTGTCGAGGAGCGGCAGAACCTCCCGGAAGTCGGTCTTTAGCTGTCCTGTCCATTCGTCGCTCTCGGACAGGGCAAGTTGCAGCTCGAATGGGGTCACAATGGGCTTGAAGTACTCTTTCGAGTCCATCAACGAGTTCTGCTGGCAGGCGACCAACACAAACGCGTCGATCTCGGCATAATTTGCAAGCTTGGGGATGTTGACCTTGCCAACCACGAAGAGATACGACTTCCGCCCGCTTCTGCATCAATCGCAATCCGTCAAGAAACTTGTCACCAGCAAAAGAAAAGGACCAGACGTACTGCTTGATGAGTCGCTGGAGACTGTGAACAACGTCGAGATACTTGGACACCCCGAGCGTGCCCATGAGGATGCCAATAATTTGAGCCTCCTTGGCCTGCTGGATGAGGAAGAACCTGTATCGACCCGTAAATCAATGTTGAAGCGTTGAGTACCCCTTTCGTTGCCACGCACCTCCGCATTAGCGCTCGATTGACCGTCGCGCCCTCTTTCCGCACTTCTGACGTTTGGGGATTGAAGGAGAAGCATGGCACAGCGCTGTAGCGCATGAGAATGCTCGTCAAGTGTGGCGACTCGGTGCCAATGTACAGCAACGCATCGGTCTCAGCGTCGATTTCCCGAGTGTCTTCGTCGTTGAATGTGAGTTCCTGACCACCAACGAAGACCGAACGGGCAGCGCCATCCGATGCCGAAGTGCATCCGTCACCCTCAAGGGCGACTGGGGTCGTGGCAACAAATGCCTGATGCATCGGGTCCATGGGGTCGAAGAACGTCCGCATGTCGCCGTAGAGGATCCGCCGGTCGCCACAACGGGCCACGAGGGCATCGTAGACCCCCCGGCTCTGGTGATGGTAACACGGCTCGTAGAGAAGCACGATTCGCTTCGTCGATGGCGTCAGTCCGTCAATGGTGCTCGCGAGAGCAGCCACACAGTCCTCGTGGACGATCGGGGCGTTGCCGAAGACGTAGATCACGGGGATCTTGGACGTGGCACTGCACCACCGAGCCAACGATGGACCACAACCGCACCGCTTGATCAGTCAGATGCTCAGATTCGAGGCGGGGTCCGGGGAGTCTCACGAACCTCAAGCATGTCCGTCCATAGTGGATGATGCAGTCGGCACCGAGATGCTGCGCGGCGACCTCATCAACGCAGCAGCTCCCGTACGAAGTGTCCCCGAGGACAAAGATCCGCTCAACGACCACGGCGGCGTCCCCGAGTCGCGTCTGGAGCTCGGCCTGCACCCGCGGGGCGTCCGGGAGGAGCGAGTCCGGGAACTGCAGGGCGATGTTCCGATAACCACCGGCGCGGAGCTGCGCAACGGTGCGCTCGAGGTCGTAGTACGCCGCAAAGTCCGCGACCTCCGGGCGGAGGCCGTCCTCCTCGTGGATCTCGAGCTGGGTCTGCATCGCCCGCGAGCCATCGTCGGTCTCGAAGGCCAGGGCGACGGGCATGGTGGGCGGATCGATGAAATGCTGGTGGTGCTGCTGTTTGTTGCCGTTGAAAAAATGATTTTGGGTGAGTGGCGATGGCGAGAATTCATTGTCACAGGTGCTACTGGAGCACAACATCTCAACTAGTTGAATGCATTTAGACAATTCATCCAATGTAAAGGGTAGTGACAAGGAAAGTTGTCTTGCACATGACGCAGCCTCGACAGCTTCCATCGTCGGCAGCTCCGAAACGTGCTCGGCATTCGGTACCCGCGACACATCTCGACACAGGCGCGCTATCGACGCTGCAAGGCGCAGCCGATTTCCAAGATCATCAAGGCGAACCGCTGGCGGCTATTCGGTCACATCCTGCGACGGCCACGAGACATACCCGCGAACGTCTACATGGTCCAGTACTTCTTACCCAGTGAGAAAG
>JAADYI010000134.1:0-29487 GCA_023338185.1 Lagenidium sp. CBS 127285
ACGCTCATCTCGGCGTCGTCGCTGGTACGAACTGGAAGACGAGGTGGACTCGTCCGCGCGAGCTCAAATGATCACCCGCTGACGAACCGATCATCGCGTGCTTGGCAGACCATCCGCTACGCGACGGAGCGCGAGGCCATCTTCCCCGTGCTCGGTCGCCTGCGCGCGGCCTTCCACGCGGTCCTGGAGCATCCGATGTGGACCAAACCCTTCCTCGGCCTCAAGGTCCGTTCCTTGGGTGCCACTGCGTGGTGTTGATGATCAAAGGGAAGGTGCAACAGACTTTTTGACTGAGGCATCCGTCGGCGGTATGCGGTGGGCAGATGGTCGCTCTCATGGGCTGCACGCGATCGCTCGAGGCCTTCGGGGAGCACGTCCCGCTCGATGAGGTGGTGGCGGACCTCCGTTCATTCTTGGCCTTGTGCCACGTCGATCGAGCATCAGAGGACACGACAACGGTGCTCGAGCCACGTGCCAACTACCTCTTGCGGCCCGTGTGCGAGTTCGTCACAGTTGCCATGCAGTCGCATCCGGCTTGCCACGCCATGATCACGTCCGAGGTAAGTTCTGTTTGCCGTGGACAGTGTTTGTCCTACTACATCACCGATGTCAGGGGACCCACTGTCTTGTTCTCGTGCAGATCGTCCCCCAACTTCTCGAGTCCATCGTGGTCGTCACATCCAATGACGAATCCGCTATGCTCAAGGACGCCGTCAAGTCTGAACTCGCAACGACAATCGCCGTGATCCTCGACATGAAACTCCCCGAGGCCCCGCGGCCGCCGTTTGGGTTGCTGCCAATGCCCCGCTTTGCCGAGTCCATTCAGTTGTCTGAGGAAGAGGACGAAAACGTGCACCTCCTCCGGCATGATGACAACTGCACGGATCACATTGCGTTGCCAGACAACGACACGGTCCACCTAGTCTGCGAGACGCTCGTATCATGGTTAGCCTTGCCGAGCCTGCGAATCTGCTCGGCGACCATCATCCCCCTTTTGGCAAACTTGCTTCAGCTCCATGGCAAGGATGCACTCGTAGAGCTCTTGACGATGGGTCTCGTTCGAAGGTGATAAAGTTGTCGTTGTGGGTTTTCAGTCATGTTGCGACTCATAATATCTCCGTTGCCAGCTTGTCGTCGAGTTCACTGCAGGCGCGATCGGACTTTGAATTCTGCCAGTCGGTGGTTGAGGCACTTCGAGACTTGAGCCTTCGTAAAAGTGTTTTTCCGATGTCCGCAGTTGGCGATGCATTCCACTGCCTCAAGTCGGTCATGCCTCGCTTGCAGGTTCGGCGGAGATCGGGTGGTTGGCAGATGAACTTTGCGCTGATTTCTTGCTGAATAGGCGTCCCTGAAGGTCATCGATGTCGATAAAGCACAGCTCAAGATGATCAAGGCAACGTGCTCTGTGACGCGCGAATCGCTTGTCGAGGCGTTTGTCGCGTGGATCCACATAGCTGGGGAGACCCAATTCGGCGACTACAACGAGGAATTTCTTGGTTCTGTCGTCGAAAAACTCGCCGATCCACGTATCTATGGAGATTGCCTCTACATTACCAAGCGCACTGCCGATGTTGCAGCTTTTGAGACCGCCGTTGGCGACGCACTTCGCCCCCTGGTGCGGGCAGTGAGTCAACTTGACAGATACACGAAGGTAAGCTCCCGAGACAATATACGTGACTCTACGTATCTATCCTTACAAGTGTCATCGCATGATTTCCAGGCTGCGACAATACGCATCGTTGCAGGGATCGCAAGAATTGCAGTTGCTGTGGGCGAGTCAATTGTACCTTACGCGGACGACCTTGTGGATCCCATCGTTGCGTCGATTCGAGACGGGAAAGTCAAAGGCAAAACACAAAGGTTGTACCTGGTCACCATTGGTACCGTTGCTCTGGGATGCGCTCAATCACAGGCCTTCGAGGTACAACAAAACTAACTACCGGTATTTCGCCCATGGGAGGTATTGAAACTCACACACATAACGTGGTATGGCACAGGCTGCATCGACGAGGTGGATGAATGACTTCCTAAACGTACTCCTGGATATGGCAGCATCCAGTAATGTGTTTGGATTGAACATCCTCAACGAGATGATTCAGACAGAGGCGAAGATCGGAGTGCTTGTCGCCCATCGATGCATCCAGGATGAGGAAGTGGTTGCCTACATTTGTCAAAAATCGCTTGCGGCGTGGCCAGTGTTCGAAGAAGATGTCGATGCGAAGCTGTTGACACTTGAACTCATCAAAATGCTCCTCAGAGAAAACCCGTTTCGAGCCGCATTGAACGTCGCTGCCCTTGAAACAACTTTGATTCAGCTCACGGAGAATGCTCAGAATGATGCCGTCTTTGAGGTTGCTGAAGCGTCAAAAGACGTCCTTCAGGCTCTACAAAACAAACTCTAAATACAAATCGATGCTGTTGGGCTGCTCACAAACTCTTCGTCATCTTCATATTCCACCATGAATGTTCCATTTGAATCCCACGAGCACGGATGCCAGTAGAAATGGTGATCCCAAAACTTATCATTATCCAAGACTTTCTCAAAAACAAGCCCCAACGATGAATAAACTTGAATGCGTGGACGCAGCGCCCCAACGAAAACACGGGAGTGTGAGTCGCACGCGACCTCGCAGACGTAAGAAACGCCTGTAACACTACGTGTGAATCAATGTTTGTGCATATCACGAGCGCTTTTGCGCGTCGAACATCGTACCTTGTTCACATGTGAGCGTGATTGTTTGGTATTCACAGTTTTGAAGCGAAACTCGACCGTGCTGAACGACATCGTAACGCCTCTCGTTATTTGAAACGAGAATTTCACCTTGTCGTGTCTGAAGCAATCAAAAGATGTGAGGTTGCTTCACTACGCTCCATCAACAATTTGTGCCCTACCGAGTGGATGACTGCATCCATGCAGTTGGTTGTGTTTATGTACGAAAAAACAATTCGGAAGATGCCTTGCTTCGTTATGGAAGGACATAACACAAACAGTTGCCGACACAATGACGGTGTTGCATTCCATGTGACATCGATAGTTGTTTGCAAGGTGAAGAATCCATTAGCAGTCACTTCAATCGAGTAAACACCAATTCGTAGCTGAAAGATGCACGAGGATCCGAGCGTCATCGTTTGGTCTTCTTGCAACTTAACGAGATCCACATCGTCTTCATCAGAATCATCATATTCAGGCTTTGAATTTCCGGTGACTTTGCCTGTCAACTCATTGCCACCAATCAATGAGCTCGCAAAATGAACAGTTGCAGTGTGCGTATCTGAATACTTGGGATCAGTACCAGCAACAATAATTTCAATGCCCACACGACCAATCAGCACAGGTATGTTGACCTTGCGAGTCTGATTGTATCTGCCGCCATCAACAATTAGATTCTTTGATCCTGAATAAATGATGCAGCTTCCCTCGGTGACTGCAGTGATAGAATAGAGTCCTTTAGGGAGGTCCCATTGTGCCGAGCCATCTGTGTTAGTCGTAACGATGGTCTGCTCAGAACTACATTTGTCCGTGATCAACAATGGAACATCCCCGACCGCCTTTTGGGTTTTCTGATGATAAAAATCAACCAATTGTATGGAGTATGACCACTTGAAACCTTCGAGGGGTATTATAATATCCTGTGGTGCAGTAGACGTTGCTCCACCAAAAAGGCCCGACGCATTGATTGAGGGAAAGACAACAACAAGAGAAGTCCACTCAAAGAACTCTGGGTGAAACACATAGAGCGAATAGGAACCAGGAACAAGACGGCATCCGGCCATTCCACTTGCGTCTGTCTTCAACGAAACCTTCATAACCTCTGTTTCGTCCACATCCGTGGAGAATCGTGATTTTCTTGTTGGCGAGGGCGCGAGGGAAGCCGGTGTATGGACGCTCTCTTGATTCTCCGAAGTCGATTCATCCCCACAAACGCCTTCTTCCTTCCACAACTCTCTCACAGAATCCTTCGTATGCTTCGGCAAGAGTCCCAACTCTCCTTGAAAGACTTTGACACCATGTGAGGACAGCTCAGATATTAGATCCTTTTCGCTGTTCGAGAGATGAAGATCGTGCTTGTAGAGAAATTGTAGCCGCACAGGGCGGCTGCGCGAGTATATTCTCGAACGCTCACTCTCACTCATGGATTCGAGAACTTTTCTTTTGATCATATCGTGCCGACGTCGCATGACTCGCTTCAACAACGTTCGTGATCGAACGACTGGGAGTAGCTTCGTGTTACGTAAGTGAATGAACGCAACCTGCATGCCAATCTGGAGCACATCTTTGACGAATGATTTTGCAATAGCTCGAATTTCTTCTGTGAGCTTCTTGTTTTGAAGTCTTTTACGAATTGAAATCAGCCTCGAGCCCATTGTCAACGTAGGAACAATTTTGCTTGCCAGACTTGTCGCAACTTTAATAGTTTCATTGCTTTTCTCGATGAAGACATACGCATTCTCCACTGGCGTTTTTGCATGGTCAGACACAACCCGGAAGTTGACAGCGCGTCGGTGTTTCTTGGAAGCAACTACGAATGGGTTTTGCTGCAGACTTTCCTTCACACCGCATTCAGCAAGCACACGGAGAATACTGCGGCATATACTTTGAACTGTGGGGAAGGTTCGAGCTGTGCCATCGTGATGGTAAACGTCGACAACCTTGTCGTTTCCTTGAATTCGAATTGTGACATCAAGTTGAGACTGTATCTCCGAGCAACGCCCATGTACGAGGGCATCGCCACCAGCATCAACAATAGGAAGTTTCGTTTGGGCTTGAGTGATAATTTTTCCATTGCGGCCAAAGCGGATGTTCTTCGAGAACTTCCTTGCAAATTCGGCAGCTTCCGAATGGTCATCGTCGTGTTGATAAGAAATAACAACGTCGTAAGTTTGCACTATCTGCCGTTCGATTAGGACATTGTTCATTTCCTCGAGATGAGCGTGAATAGAATGAGCGTTTCCTGATGCCCCAAGTGGCTGGAAGCGCCATAGGTTTGTCTTTCGACTTCGATGTATTGCTGCGAGGGTGAAGAATTTGCTGGGCGTACGTGGCCACGTTTCGAATCGAGCAAGCGGAAGGAAGCTCTCGCCATTTTCCAATTGAACAAGAAATCGCCCTGGCGACTTACGTCGACAGTGCTGCGCATCTGTTCTGTTCATCGGCCCTGTGAAGGTGGCGTGTCGTCGTCTAGTCTGGATAGAAGACCGCCTCGTTGGTGGACTTGGTGTCACTGAGTTGGGTGCGTTTCCGTGTTTGACGCTGAACAAAATACAATATACTCGTCCCGACAACTCCGACAGTGACACATCCAGCCGATCAATGAAACCACCACGTAAACACCGGGATTGTCCGTGAACTGCAAATCCCATGGATCCACGTGGACAGCCTTCGTGAATGAAGTCAAGCAATTGCAGATCATAATCCAAGAACATACACACGAATCGCCATGGAGATCGAGCCGCATCGCGCTCGCATCGAAAAGTTGAAGTAAACGACGTTTTACGCAGAAGTGGAAGTCGGTAGGACCCAACTTCTGATGGCACAATGAGAGAGAGGGAGGGGATATCTTCCATTCGATTTTGATTCCGATGGTATTCCTCCTATAAACAACAATCATCAGACACATCAATTTGGGACGAATTGATCCAAGGTACCTGAATGGATTTAATGTGCATCAACACTCGCTGTAACTCAAAAGGGGAAAAATAAAAGCCAATTCTCCGAAAAACCGTCGATACGCGCTTTTCTGTTATGACTGCCTTCCTTGTTATCACTGCGTCCAAAAATGATCGCTCACGACTGTCGCGGAATCTTTCCGCAACCGAGAGAAATTCGCGAACAGCTTGTTGTTCAATATCTTCACCCGGGGACCTAAAACGAGATTATGTTCAACACGGGCTGTGAGCGCGTATGCAGCTCACACATACTGACCTTTTTGCTTCATGCGTCACCACGGCAATAATTTTCTCCTTAACATCGTCTCGCCCAGGAAAACACCCAGTATCAAGCATGGAATGGAGTAGCATTGCCACGGGTGGCGAACCCATGTTCCGTGAAAGTTCGATGTACACTTCAAATGACCCAATAGGAGGCTCGACTCCTGAACCATTCACTACGATTGAAAGAAGAGGGCTCAATTGCTCGATCTCGCGAACGATTGAGGAGCACTTTGTCTCATAATCTTTCAGAGATCGGCATCCATATGTCGCACCAACAATCGGCTCAAAATCGTGTGCCTGGTGTATTAACACCCGAACGTCACCAACTTGGATCACAGAAAGAAGCAAATTGTCAAACGACTTTGCATTCCGGCCAGGGATGTCATAGTGCGCGCCATGGAAAAAGTTATCCAGGAGGACAATGGGATTCAGGTTGCTTTCAGACCGCAGCATAGGTGGAAAGGACTCTCTCCAGAAAACGTTTCTGTGAATCGCTATGGAGTGCTTGTTGATTGAGTGATCTTCAACAGTTCCCACCTCGGAGCTCATGAGATGGGCAACCATCAACGGATACGTTGCTGCGCCTCGACGTAGTGAATTATCAGTTTCCCCATTCCACATGTGCACCGAGTGCAAGAGCCCAACAAAGCCACCTCTAAAACGCCACTCTTGAACTAACGAAGTGTACTTCGGGCAGCCACATACGTAGACTGAGTCTGGGACGAGCGGATTTGGAGTACCGTTACACGAGCAGCCCAATGCGTTGCATGTTGTTCTGATACCGTTGTGATGCTGCTGTTTGGTGCTACCGGCGGAGTCGACCAGGACCCCGTCAACATAGACCCGAATGTACCGAAGATCGAACGTCACACAAACTTCCACCCATCGATTGCAGGGGATGTCGAACGTCCGTGCCCAAAACTCGCGATCATCCCACCAAACACGGCAACCAGCATTAATTGAATGCTCTTCGTTTTCGACTGTGCCATCTGGAATGCCTCTATCGAAAAGGACGAATCGACTTCCATTAGAGTGCGGCGTTGACAGTTTCGCAGCCAACAACTTTGGTGGATGGATTCCTAGGATTGAGCACGATGTTAGCGAGGGCAATAGTCGTCATTCCTCGAATGATGATCTGCATCAAGCAAAAACTCACTCAGGATTTCCTCAAGAGGAAGATCAGGGACATCACTGGCGGTGGCAACGGCACACCCGTACACGTTGCTGTCAGTACTCCCACAGCAACTCCAGCGAACGAACTCTCCCGTCTCATTCAGCTCTGGATGCCGATGGCGAGAGGCATCCGATTCACTTGGTGGGTTCGAGGTGGGTCAGTTGGCGACCACAGCTGGAGATTCACTGTCAGCAACGGGGACGTACCGATTTCGCTGATTTCGCATCTCGTCCTCGGCCTTGAAGATCTTCAGCTTGATAGAAAACGCCGCGTCGATCCGCTGACGGGGGTCCTTGGATTGTGGGACCTCGAGGAAGCCATCCCCGTAAAACGACATGACCAGCCGCGGTGAGGTCTCCTGTGACCCTTGGTCTCTTTTGTTTGTGTGGCTTGTCGCCCGTGGTGGCGATGCGGATTGTGCATTTCGCGGTGTCGAGGGATGTGTCGAGACACCCATCGCGGCAGCCGCGGTCGGCGGTCGTGCCGTTCCCGTGTGTCTACTCGCACAACCAGTCGCCGCAACCACCATCATGAGATCGCTCTCCCACGGCGAAGGCCCACGGGGAAACACATCTCGAGCTCGCTCACCGTGTCTCTCCTTTGGTCTTCTCGACGTGCCGACACTCGGAGTCCTTTGATCCCAGCTCGACGCTTGGCTCCTCCTCAACCGGCCCTCGTTCCGGCGGGGGATTCGCGCGAGCGTCTCCCTCTTGAAGCAGCCCATCGCATTGTGCACGCATCGCGGTGGTTGCAATGGCGGCACTCGCGTCGCCGGCATTGACGTGGGCGGTGGCAGTTGGGGCGTCGCTTCCCGCCCTACGAGGCGGCCGTCGGGGCGGCGGGGGGCGATCCCGGGGGCGGGCGGGAACCATGCGCAACGGCGGCGCGGCCCCGTAGATGCCCGCGATCGTGAGCTGCCGCGAGTAGCGTCCGCTGCTCCGCCCACCGCCGCCGCCGTCGCCGCGCATGGTGGTGGCCGTTGTTGAAGTCGAGAATTGTGCTGGTGTCGGTTTGTTGGTTCAACATGGCGTCTTTTTGTTGGTTTGTTTTGGGTGGGAACGTTGGTCGTTCGTTGGCCACTTTTCTCAAATTTTGATTATGACGACGATGACATCGGGAAGGCGGAAGCCCCGGCCCCAGGCAACGCATGCGCTCGTTGACTATGTGACGCGCTCCCTGGAGCAACAGGAACAACAACCGCAGCAGCAGACGCGACCCGCGTCGGGCGCCGCCGGCACAGATGCAGCACCTGCGGCGACAGTGGCGGACGGACGACAGCGATCGCGGAGACCGCGTCGACGACATGGACGACAACAGCAGCCACTCGATGTACCGGCGGCGGTGACCACGGCCGCAACCGACCTGGAGGGCGCGACGGTCGTGCGCATGCGGAACATGCTCGAGGTTGAGGAGCTCGAGGACCCGGAGGAGCTCGAGGCGGTCCTCGAGGACGTCCGTGGTGAGTTTCCCGACGCACGTGAAGTCCGTATCGTCGACGTGACGACCGCCGAGATCGCGGTCACCTACGAGACCCGTGACGGGGCGATGGCCCTTGTGGCCACGCGGAATGGGCAGATGTATGGGGGCCGCGTGCTCGAGGCGTGGATCGATGGCCCAGGCGGCCAACCACCAGCGCTTGATGCGAATTCGAGTCACCCGAGCGCTGCAGCGGAAGGTGGTCGACCAGAGAACAACAAGATCAACGAAGGGACGCTGCGGCCCGACGAGCGAAAGAAACCCCGGAAACGCCGCAGCAAGCTCAAGAGCGCCATCATCCGGGCCCGTCAGGGCAGTCCGCTGCCGCTGCCATTCGAATCATCAGTGACATGTTTTACAATATGCGACCTCGTGGCAGCCGAAGAGCTCGACGATGAAGACGAATTTGAGGATTTGCAAGAGGAACTACGAGGCCAGTTGGAGACGTTTGGCCCGGTTGCCTCCTTCTGCGTCGTCCGAGATTCCGCATCGACTCAATCGGGAATCGCCGATTTAACGGGGACGTCCTCACGGCCAGAACCAGGAACAGTCATCGTGGAGTATGGGGATGCGTCCGATGCCAAGCGGGCATTTGTCGCCCACGATAAGAAAACATTCGGAAACAATATTGTCAGCTGCGTATGGCAATCGGCAACAGCTCAAGTCGAGGGAGTTGAGAAAGTGCGAGCTGATTCTGCGTTGCCCCCAACGGAAAACAACCGCAGTGCTCGACTTCTGTCGGAGCCACCTTCTGAACGGATGGTTGACTTGGTTTCACAATTTCTCGGACGATTATCATCCTTTCAGGTTTGTCTGTGTTTTGTTTTTCCTCGCGCTCACGTGTGCCAATGGAGTAATAATGTCGTGACGGATCTATCTAGGAACGGGCCCACGTCCACAATCCCCAACACGACAAGAGATCGCGTCGTCTGGTTGCGGGCTTGCATGAGGTGAAGCGGGGGCTCTCATCGGGAAAGGTCCTGATGGTAATCGTAGCGTCGGAAGTGGATGAGTGCAAGGAACTCGATGAGTTGCTGCAGCAGGTGCTCGACCTTGCTGCAAAGCAAGGAGTTCCAGTTTTGTTCCCTCTATCCAGGTAAGTCCCTTGTAGCACCTCAACAATAAGAAGACTTTGGGTGTGCTGACTACGAATCGGCGCGCTCGCTGCAGGCGCCGGCTTGGTCGAGTGATGAAAAAGAATGTACGCGTAAGCTGTGTTGGAGTCTATTCGTTTCAAGGAGCAAATGATCTCTTCAAAGACATTATCAACGAGATGAATAGTTGTTCGATTCGTTCAACACATCCATGAATTCACTTGCAGCACTTTGAAGATCCCACACTCGATAATATTGCTCTGGACTCACACTTCTCGATGTTCTGGCAACCAATATCAGCTCCCAACATCGCAGAAACCTGGGCATGGATAGTTTTCACTAACCGTTCGTTGGACGCCGCCGCGAGGATATTGTCACAAGCATCCAGTTGGGCAGTCGCGAGCCTATACACCAAGCCATGGTCCCGTGAGAATCATTGCAATCCAGGTTAAATTTCTTTGCGTACCGAACGCTGACTTCAGTCATGAAGTCGAGGAACGCGACGTCAGCATTGACATCAACATCAGATGCTAGCAATCCCTGCAGTTTCGACAAACAGCCATCTGCCTTGTCGAATTCTTTTAAGAGTGCTTCGAGTGCATTGATGGCTTCGGCAACTGGGGCATTCTCGTCCAGGAACCTCGCAACAATGTAGCGTTCGGAACTGGCTGGCCGAGTGGTCTGGAAAGGAAAGACACAGGCGTTAATTTTTCGACGTCCCAACTTGTACCAGTCAGATTGACTCACAACTGGCTTGACGATCGTTAGTTCTTCAAAACAACAATGGAGTATCCAAGCAAGCTTGAGCATCAATGGCGATGTAATTTCGAATGTCTTGCACACAAATGAACCTCCACCACGGAGACAGCAAAACATTGTCAAAACCTCGGCGACGACCAGCCTGGTCATCAGTATCTCCTGCATTCCCAATGCGATAGTGACAGTGCCCACGTCAGCCTGCTGAGACCATTCCCATGGAGTGATATCAACTCAAACCCAAGTTTACCTGCTGCATCTGGTCCCTTGCGTCTGGGAATCCTCCGTCTGCGACAACTAAATTTGCGCCGTCCGGATAGGCTCTGCGAATCGTCGACTGGAAAGCTCGAACATTGTCAATGGCGTACAGATTCCCTGTTCCGTCGGCACCGTCGACGATGTGAAACTGAAAGGCTGCGGACGGACGCTCCTCTAGTCTCCATTCGCACGCGCCGCTTGTCCCTTTGAGGGTGATTCCGAACCCCACTGCAATGGGCTTTGCGGGATCCTCGTTGACGCCTCCTGGACGCGTCGTGTGTTCTTTCTGTGAGGTCTTTTGCTGCTGCAGTCGCCAGAGGAGGTACTCGGAGAATCCCCCGGGGCCACCGCAAAGGTCGGCAAACACAAATGGCCCCAAGTCCGTCTTGGTCTCTTTTTTTTCAACTTCGACGGGTCGTCCTCTGGTGAAGCTGAATATGTGATCGAGATTGGCCAGTTTCATCGCCGAGCGGTTGAGGAATCGACCGCGACCGATGGCTTCGTACGGATTGGCCAGCGCCCGGGCACGGGTAAACGCCGGTGGTGGCAGCTCCCCAAACCTGGTTCATGTCGATGGTGCAGTTCAGTCAATACCTTTTTGGATTCGTGTAATGCAAATGTAGCCATCTCGAACAATTCGATTTTGGCGTGGACCACACAATCATTTTGGCCACGTTTACCTGGACTTGATCCACTGGAGCTGGATGAGTAGCTCCTCGCTCGCCGATGCCAGTGCCACTGAACGCGTCGGCGCATCGGCGGCATGCGATGCTTCAGGGTCCCGCGGTTGAAGCGCCTCCCGGAGCCTCGTCGGGTGCCTCGGGTCCCGCACGAGGGCAAGCACGTTGTGCACTGGGAGCAGCCGCACGCGATCCCCTGGGAGGCTCGTTGCGAGGGCCTCGAGGGTCGTCCCAGGGCTGAGATGGACCAGCTCGGGGGGTGGTGGACGGTGCCTGTGCGTCTTCTTCGCGCGCTTCCGAGGGCGGCCCCCGAACGAGGCGAACCCCATGGTCGCCAAGAGCTCACCCTCACTAGTCGTCTCATTCATCGCAGCTACCAGAACGGCGATACCAAGCACGAATGAAAGTGGTGCAAGACAGTGAGCACCATCCCAACGACATCATGGTCGTCGATACTCCTGCGACCCTTGCACCTGAGCACTATTGGGAAGAGCGATCGGGCGCTTCACACGCACAGGGGGCTTCTATATTACGGCAATTTAGTCTATCGTGCGGGATCATCATCAACGTCACGCACCGCCGCTGGCGCCGTTTCGTTGCAACGCCAGGCGGTGGTACACCGACTCCAGTTCGGCCTCGAGTTGGAGTTCCCGGGCGACGCTCTCGTTCAGGAGCTGCTCCAGGTACTTGATCCGGGACTGCTCGGGAGCCATCTGAATGGCCTCCCGGATGTTGCGGCCCTGGGCCCGTTGACGGGTCCGATCGTCGGCCCCACGGCGGTACTGCTTGAGCATCTCATCGTCCATCTCCTCGAGGACCTCGCCAATCGCGACGCCGTCCTCCTCGGCCTCTGCGGCGATGGTTGCCACCGGGGTCCCTTCTTCGACAAACGACACGTTCTCGGCTGACATGGAGATGCGCATGTCCAACTCATCATCGTCACTCATGTCCGAGCAGTCCGAGAGCGTCGACTGCATCCGGAGCTCATCAAAGTCGTGAATCACGTCAATCTCGAGGCGAAGTGCCTTGTCCTCCTCGGATTCAAAATCCGGCTGCGAGGCCTGATCCGCCACGGGTTGGGCAAACGGCACCTCAGCTTCGCCCTCCTCAACGCCGACGGGGTCCATGTACTCCATGTAATCGGGGTGGCTCTCCGGGTCCCAACGGAAGTACATCGCATCCCACAGCACGACACGCTTCAGATTCGCCCGGGGGTAGATCACGCGGTTCGTGGCACGGTAAAGAGGATTCTTGAACGGCCCCGGGTTCTCCAACACAGGCGTCCATACCGATTCCGTGCGTTCCCAAACTTTCTCGAAGATCCGCTCCCGCTCGGAATTGTACAGAAAGGTCCCGTACAGCCCAGACATGAGCGCGTCGGAGACGTGCAGGAGAAACTTCTCGTTGAACTCGAATGCCGTCGGAAATTGCCGCGTCATCTGCCATACGCAGTCGAGGAATTGCAGCATCACGGGCGAACGCTCGTTGGGCTGGTCGTTCGCATCCTTCCCCACCCCGATCCGATCGGCAAACTTGTGGCCAAAGGAGCACCACTCCTTCTCAACCAACACCGCGAAGCCTCGGATGGTCCGGTAGTGCGGGTCGAGGATGAGTTGGGCGATCGCGACCATCTGAGGCGTCCGATCCCAGCCATCACTGCAGTGCACCAAAACCGAGGCGCCTTCTTCGTGGAGAACCTCCGCGACTCGTCGAGCACCAGATAGCACTCGCATCACATGCTTCAACCACCGTGTATCTGTTATCATGAACAAACCACCAAAAATGAGCCCGTCAACCGTCGATGCGCAATCGAAGACGCCCAGGACACGTACTCTCAAGTCGGTTGTGATAGTGCTTGTCCCCGTCATCCACTGCATTCGGGCTTACCAATGCTGCAGTAGCAAACGATCGTCAGAATCGCCCCCGACAGGTTGAAAACGATGTGACACATACCTTTGAGAGCGTCTAAGGACTCGCGCATCTTGTGGATGTTGGCAATCCCCATAAACTCAATGTTGGCATTGTCATAATGCTGCGAATTCTCCACACCCTTGCCCTTCAACCGGTTGCCCTTGGTCGCAATTGGCTTTCGGGCATCGATGATGTGCAACGGTGGCGAGTCGCCATTGGCGCTCCTCTTTGCCGAGTCACGATACGCTCGCAGTAATATCCGATCAGGTTCGGACCGGTTCCCGGCCATGCCGTAGTTCGGCTGTGATGATCGGGCCAAGACGCATTTGTTCACGGGGTGGCGCCACACCACAACGGGCAACCGAGCTCGTGATCGGAATCTGGCCGATTGGACGAGCTGTTCTTCTGACATCAACGACGGCACAACCATCAGCTGCGGGTACGTGGGGCTGAAGCGGAACTTGGAGTTCTTGAGGAGGCGCCATGTGATCACATTCGGATCCACCGACTGCTTCCGATGATTCGGATCCGCCCCGCGGAGGAAGCCAAGGCGCTGGTACTCGGCGACGGGGGAGTAGATCAACCAGCCGTCCTCCTTCTGACTCGTGTTGCATTGCCCGCGGCTCTTCTTCTCGGCGTAGTAATCAAACGCAAAGACCGCGCCGATGATATTCGGGGGCTTCATCCGGAGGGTCAGGAGGTTCAGCCACCGAAAGTCGGGCGTGGATGGGAGCTGATCAAAGCCCTTCTTCTTCGTGTAGGCATCGTGCATCGCCAAGCGGATGGTCCGGAGGTCCTTGCAGGCGATCAGGAGGATCAGCCCATCCCGGGTGATGTAGTCGATGGTCGCCAAGGGCACCTCAAAGGACCCAAACTTCCACGACGAGTCGTACGGCGAGAACGTGATCCGGTACGTCGTGATCCGCAGGAGCCCCTGGACGGCTCCGTCGCTCTGGGACATGACCACGAGGTTGGTCACGCGCTGGACATTCTCCAGCACGCTCTCCCCGGGGAGGAGGACAAAGTTGTCGGTCAGCGACTCGCGAAACTTCATCCGGGCCGTGTCATTCGAGGCCACGCTGACCTCATCCGTGAACGAGTCCTCGGTGGCCCGGTACGACTGGTGGTGATTGGCCGACTTCTTGCACATGACCTTGCCCTGCTCGAGGGCCTCCATGAAGTTTGCCCGATCGTCCGAGCTCAGAAAGTTGAGTTTCTTGGTCAGCGACGTCGTCCCGGTCTGGATCTTGAGCTGCATCCCCAGCCGCGACTGCGGGCGGGCCGTGACCGCGGCGCACGAGTAGCTCTCGCGGGCGTCGTGCGGCGAGAGGAAGTTGAGCGTCCGGGCCTCGATGTCCACCTGGAGTTGGATCGAGGCCTTCTTGCTCCCGAGCTTCTCCAGGACGCTGTCGAGCTTGCGGACCGTAAAACTGAAGAGCGTGATCTCCGAGCGCGGGGGGCCATCGCGGTTGAAGCCAAAGATATTGGCGTGCGCCGAGCGCGTGCGGCCATTCTCGGCAAAAAAGTTGCTCTCGGCGAGGGCGTCCATGGTCGAGGCCGCCGAACGGATGCTGAAGGACAATGGGGGGTCGTACGTGATGGTCGAGGACGACGAGTACTGGCCAAACGACCCCCGGCCCTCGGGGCGGGGGATCTCCATGGGCAGCCGCGGGGACGTCGACATGGAGCTCGAGCTCCCGCCGCTGCTGTCGAGCCCGCGACTCGCGCCGCTCGCGGATGGGGCCGTCGCGGGGGTCGCTGCTCCTGAGCCCGAGCTCGGGCCGCTCTCGCTCTCGCGGTCGCTCGATCCAAGGCTCCGACTCGAGTGCTGTCCGCGCCCGAGCGGTGGCGAGCTGTGGTGGTGCGGGTGATGATGACGATGATGATGGTGGTGGTGGTGCGGGCGGAGGGGGTGGCGGTGGCTCGAGGCGCCGCCGGCCGAGCGCGGGCTCGTTGGCGCGGCCTCGCCGTCGCCGTTGGCATGGGCACTGGCATTAGCATTGGCACTGGCATTGCCCCCACTCCCGCCGGCGTCCGGGTCGCGGCCGATGAGTTTCCATGCCTGCAGGGTCGCTTGGCCCGCGTGGAAGAGGTTCTTCTCAGCCATCAGGAGCTTATCGAGGGTCTCGCTGTCCATAGTCGACTGTCGCTGGGCAAAGTACGCATCGTCCTTGGCTTTGGCGTCGACACCCGCCGCCGCGGTCGTCGGTGACTGCGTGGATGCCATCGTGGCCGACGCCGAGTGTGGATAGGGGCCGTCCAGAGAACGACGGCGCGCTGGATTCTGGATGCGGTTAGGAGCAGCCACAGGGGGAGCCCCGCTCCCATGCAACGCGTGGGCGTACGTTGTGACTGAGGCGGACCGCCGTGTGGACGGCCGTGGAGACTGACACCGTTGTGGTCGACGCGGGTGGGGGAGGCCACTCGGAGGAGATCCCTCGGGCGAGGGGGAGGAGCGGGGGACTGGGGAGGGGGGAGTGTAGGATCCGGAGGTAATCCGGAGATCTCGGCAGCTGGGAGGGTCGGGAATCGGTGGGGCGACCAACACGCCGATGACGGCACTGGGAGCGTTTATAAGACCCGTCGCGGTGCTTTCCTCTGTGGCGAGGACTGAGCAAGCAACGGTGGCGGGTTGATGGAGCCCTGTGCTGCCTTCCTTCGTGCTACTGCCGAGGGGGTGCCGATGGGATGTTCTCTCAGGAACCGCAGTCCCGACGTTGGGTGAGTTGGTGAGTCTGTCTGTTGGTCGGCTCTACCGTATGAGAAAGCAATGGAGATACAGTGAGAACTTCCATAGTTGATAGAGTATCATTTCCAAGAAATCGCCGTTGGACTGTCTTTTTCGTTTGTTCAGCGACTTCACAAGTCGTGGTTAGGTTAATACAGAAATATAGCCAATCATTTTAGATTATTTAATTCAGTAAAACAGCTTTCACCACTCCCAAAAAGAACGTGGTGGCTTGATGGATTCTTATCTTAGAGTTGTGCCAATCTGGAACTGATGAGCTCAAAATCGTGATTAGAAGTGCTAGAAGGTTGTTTCCCAAGACTGGACATGAATGACCAATCACGTGTGATGAAAAACAACTTTCATTAGGGGGTTTCAGATGAAGAACAACTTTCATTGCTGGGTCCTTTTGCTTACACTGCACACTGTACAGTAGTATGGAGCGAGATTTTGAAGACAATCGATGCAAGCCTGAACACCACATTTCGACAAATTCAGAAATAGTAACGTACATATTGGAATTGGGTGTGTGAGCATAAATGAGCCGCCAGAAGGGCGCAACGTTGGTGACAACAACGTCTCAGCACGTCATAACGTGTGAGCGCCAACAACACGAACAACACAAATGCAACATGTAGGATCAAAGCCCCGCTCACCATCAGCGTCATGAACTTGGGTGCGATGTTGATGACGAGCGAAAGTCCTGCTTGCCATGTTTGCAGTAGGGACAATGCGAACCCTCCACGAAGTCCATCGAGGACTGATCTGCAGGGGTCAAGGGGCTGCGACAGGAAAAACATGCAATGGTCTCGGCAGCTTCGGCGAGGTCCGGCTGGAGAGCAACGCGATCGTCAAAGATGTAACAGTCGCCACGATAGTGTGCCCCGCCAACGCGCTCAAAGTACTTGAGTATCCCGCCATCGAGCTGGTAAACTTCCCTGTGGCCATCGCGAAGGAGGACATGCGATGCCTTTTCGCAGCGCACGCCACCCGTGCAGAACATCACCACGGGCTTATCTTTGGGCACAGTCTTAAGCTCTTCACGGGCTCTCGCGGGGAATGCACGGAAGCTCTTGATGTTCAGATCCACGGCCCGATCAAATGTCCCTAATCGAACTTCGTAGTCATTCCTAGAATCACGGACCTGTTTACCGATTCTGCGAGGAATGCATGCAGCAAGAGCTACCAACGTACCTCGTGTCCAGGACGACCATATCCCGGCCCTCGTCTAGCCATTGCCGGAAATCCTCTGGGGAGATGTGGGCTGCAAGACCATCGATGGCGGGCTGGATGTTCGGGTCGCCCATCGAGATGACCTCCTTCTTGAGCTTCACGATCATCCGCGGCAGGGTCACGCGCTCGGACAGCGAGTCTTTGAACTCCATCCTCCCGAGATCACCGTGGAGCCCACGGAGGGCGGCCTTCATCGCCTTGACGGCCAGCGGGGTCCCACTGAGGCGGATGTTGACGCCCTCAATCGACAGCAGGATTGTTCCACGGAGGCACTCGCCCTCCGCCGCGGCCTCGGCGTTCCTGGCGGCCGCGTAGAGGTCCTCACGTAGTGACGGGAGCGACTCCGTCGGGAAGATGCAGAAGCCATAAGCCGAGGAGTTTACGATGCCTCCTTTGCCGGACGGTGGTGAAGCTTCTTGATCGCAACTGTTCCTCGGCATCCAGATTGTTGATTTGTGGTGTGCGAGTCATATTTCAACAAAGGTATTTGGTGTGCACGCACAGCCGTTACTTTGAAATATTCATGGTCAATAGTGTGTCTGGTAAAATACGTTTCAAAATAACGGAGTTGCCTGGATAGTAACCGGGTGGCTACACAAAGGCCTGAACCCAAATCTGTGAGGCGGTGTTGGGCTTTCGCTGCTCACCAACCTGCATGTCTCCTACTGCACCGACACCCCTTCTCGTCCGCACTTGTGTCCCCCGGTGTAGACTGAGGATGACAGGTGGGTTCTCCAACCTATCCAGTAACTTTCGAGTGTTCGCAATTCATCGACCGACACTCGAAAGAGACACTCTGCATTTTTAAATGCATTAAAATTCTGCCTTGATTTTAGAATTGATGCTTTGAAGTATCGAATCCACCTATCCGCAAAACGTGAAAAAAAAAAGAAAACAACGAACAGTGCACCAAGTCACTTGACGAATATCCCGGTCAACACTTCCAGTTGGCAATTTCCAAGTTGTGCAAGATCGAAACGATGCGAGAGTGGATGACGACGCCGAGTGTGATGGTGGACGAGCAGCGTATGCGCCACAACGTCCAGCGCATGCAGGAGCTCGCCCGGACCCACGGCGTGCAGCTCCGCCCCCACGTCAAGACCCACAAGACCGCCGAGATCGCGAGCCTCCAGCTCGCCTCGGGGGCCACCGGGCTCACGGTCTCCAAGCCCACGGAGGCGCTCAAGTTCTTCCACAGCGGGCTCCCGGGGCTCACGAGCATCCTCCTCGCGTACCCCGTGGTCCAGACCAGCAAGGTCACCAAGCTTCTCGTCGCCGCGCAACAGTTTGGCATTGACTTTGCGCTGACGATCGACTCGCTCGAAGGCTTCCAAGCCGCCGAGCGGGCGTCCATCTCATGCGACTACAACCCCACGCTCCTCCTGCACATCGACGTCGGCTACCACCGTGTCGGGCTCGAGGAGGGCGACCCCCAGATCCTCGAACTCGCCCGCAAGATCCACACCTCGACGCACCTCGAGTTTGGTGGGATCCTCTCTCACGCAGGTATATGATGACGACTGCATTGTCTCCTTTGCACGCGCTAAGACTCTGGCAGGCCACGCGTATGCCTGCAAGACTGTGGCGGAATGCGCCGAGGTGGCCGAGACCGAGCGCCTGATCATGGTGCGCATCAAGGAGCTCCTTGAGGCGGTACAGTCGACATTGATATTCATCCGGAAGTGGACTCACAGCGACAGAGTGGCATTGACTTATCTCAATTCTCGTTGGTGACGCGTGTTGTGCAGGACGGCATCCCAGTTCCGACTGTGAGCTGCGGGAGTACGTTGACGGAGCTCGCGCGTCGTGATTTCACAGGAATCACCGAGGTAGGTTCTGTTTTCCATGGTGGTGTTCCCTGCGAGGAGGCATCGTCCTTGGTGATGCCACCGTTTGCTGTAGATCCGCCCCGGTAACTACGTCTTTCTCGACCGAACGCCCGTTGGGATGGGCCATGCGACCATCCGCGACGTATCGCTTGCCGTCTTGGTCAGCGTCGTGAGCTCGAACTCGCGCTACTTCATTGTCGACGCTGGCTCCAAGGTCCTCAGCTCAGACGCGTACGACCGATCACGCGCCTGCGTGTCCCCGAGGACTCTGCTCTAAAGAGCGCTGAGTTGATGATGTTCTCTGTATCCGCAGACCCCGCACTGGGACGGGCGATGAGTTTGGGACCAAGTGCTTTGGCCTGGCCTTCCTCGAAAAGGACTATGACGCCCTCGACATTGAGCCCAAGGGCCACAAGGTCGTCACGCAAAATGGCAAAGAACTGCTTTGTTGGGAGGTGAAGAAGCTCTCAGAGGAGCACGGCTGGATCCAACAGGTCGAGGGCCTCGCGGCCCCGGCGATTGGCACGCGGATGGTCATCATCCCCAATCACGCGTGCGTCGTCGCCAACCTCACCGACACTTTGTATGTCCAAGGGGACCAAGCCAAAATGTGGAAGACCATCTCGCGCGGATGCACGCAGTAAGAGACTGGACGAGAGAGATAGCAGCACGGTGAATACAATTAATTGAAAACTGGGGCTCAGAGCGACGGGCGCGGCTCTTAAAACCACCTTATCGGTATCGTCGCGAGGTGGTCTCGATATTCCTCGCGGTCCAGGAATTCCACGAGTTCGGCGGCGGTGGATGGCAACGTCGATGGCTGCATGGGATCCTTTCGTCGAAACTTGGCGAGCATCTCGGTGGTCGCGGCGTCGATGACCTCGAGTTCCCGACGCTGGGTCGCCATGTACCGGTCAAAGGCATCCGTCTGTCGATGGGACTCGAGCAGGGACTGCGTCCATTCGTCCCGGTGGGCGATCTTGGCGAGGTGCCGACGGAACGGCGAGCGCATGATCTTGTCCAGCACCGCGAGGACGTGGGTGCGCCCCGCGGTCGCGGTGGCGTTGTCTCGCTGGGCAACGCTGTAGAAGGCCTCCCGGGCTGCGGACGCGTTGGCGTCATGGGGGCGCTGGGGGTCCCGGTAGATCCAGGTCGTGAGGCAGTCCCGGGGGCGTCGGGATGGCATCACACGGTGGAGCATCTGCTCCGAGGCGAAGAACACGAGGTCCCCGTCGCGGGGCTCGACGACGACCCGCCGCCCCCGGGGGAACGGGTACAGGACGATCTCACCGCCGTCCCCGGGGGCCCAGGCGTCGTTGAGGTAGAGCACGGCCGTGAGGCACTTGCCGTCGTCCCCGTACGAGTCAAAGTGCATCGGGAAGCACCCCCCGTGACCGGCGTTGTGCTGGAGCTTGATCATGTGCCCCGCGATGCCAAGCCACTCGGGGAGCACCGCCCGGGCGGCCCGGAGTACGGGCTCGTGGTCGAAGAACCACTGGAGCGTCGGGACCTGCGCGCGGATCTCCGGGAGCGCGAGCTCAGTCTCGACGATGCTGTGCTTCTCGAGGAGCAGGGGCTCCGGGGCCCCGTGGAGCAGCACGTGTGTGGCATTAGGGTACATCTGCTCGCTGGCGCGGAGGAAATCCATCTCGTCCCGGAGCCGCCGCGTCAGCTCGCGGGGGAACGCCCCACGGAGGACGTGGTAGCCATCCCGGAGGAGCCGCTCGCCCATGACCGGCGTCGCCCGCGCCGCCCACGATCGCGCCGCGGCCTCGAGGAGCTCCGTCGGTGGCCATGACGGTGGAGGCAGCGACGTTGCGGTGGTGGTGGTCGCGATCGCGCGCCGTCGCCCCTCGCGACTGCCACCCCATGGTGGTGGTCGGGCCCGATGTCGCACGTATCCGAGCATGTTTGTGTGGGTCGTGGCCAATTATTTTGGGTTACAATTTCTTTACCTACGTTCGCGCCAATTTGTTTTGGGCCTGGGACAACTTGGATACACATTGGAATGGCTTCAACTGGACGCCACCCGACTGTGATCGACGTCCCATGCGGGACGATCGAGCGCGCGGGGACGCGGGACATGATGTGCGTGATCGGTCTCTGAGCGGGCGGGACCCGCGCTTGGTCCCTGACGCCTGCCACGTGGGGCTGCTGGTGTCTGTTCTTCGCAGCTACGCCGCGTGCCCGCGGTGCCTCGCGTCCGTGGCGACGGCGCTTCAGCACCGCCCGGTGAATCCCTCGCTCGGGGTCACGTGCCCGCGGTGCGGGATCGTCTCGACGCTCGAGGGGGTCGTCTACCGGTACCGTCTCAAGGTCCGTCCCTTACAGGCACGGGTGTTTGTCTGTGGGGGCCCGTTGGGGCAGCATACTTCCGAGTGCTTCTGTACAGCTTCAGATCATCGCCGGTGACGAGGTCCGGGACGCGATCCTCTTTGACGAGGCCGCCGAGTCGCTCCTCGGGGCCCCCGCGGTGCAGCTCCACAAGCTCCTGGGCCAGCACCCGGCGCTCGCTGAGCTCCTCGAGCAGCTCCTCGTGGGGCTGCACGTTGCCTTTGCCTACCAGCCCGCCGAAAATCGACTCCAAAGCCCCCACAAGTACAACGTGAGTGGAGGAACGAACACATTCGGACAACTTGGGTTGTCTGCATCCTCGACGCTTCGAAACTGAGGAAACTCGTTGGCTGCCTGCTACGTACAGAGGGACATGAAGATCGTCCGCATCCGGCCCTTGGTCAGCGCCCTGCTGCCCAAAGCGCCCGTGACGCGGGCCATGGACTATCTCACAATGGAGCATCTCCAGACACGGGGCCTCCCCACATGAAGCACGCCGGAATCATCCCCCAACTGGGAACACAGTACAATGATGGAAAATGATTGAAAAAAATGAAAACATGATGGATTTTGGCTGTAGTTGGGGCATGGGGATCAATGCCAACCATTGCAACGGTGAGTCTATCTCTTGATGATGGCTTTGCTTCGCGTCGGTGCGCCGTGTGTCTTGCCCCGGATGTTGCCCTTGCCGCGCTTGGACTTGGACTTGGACGACACCTTGACGCCCCGGGAGCGGGCCTTGCGCTTCTCCTCCTTGCGAATCTTGTTCTCGCTGAGGAGCTCGTCCTTGGCGTGCTTGTTGGCGGTTCCCGCCATGAGCCGGGGCTTCTTGCCATTCCGGTAGTCGAGCTTCTTCCCGGCGTCCTCGTCCTCCTCGCCACCGGTGAACACCCGCTTGTGGTTGCGCTGCTGCCACTTCTTGTACAACTCACCGACCTGGTGCTTCTTCTTGACCACGGCGCCACTCTCATTCCGGCGCTTGAGCGTACCGTCGCCCTTGATCTCCCCCACCGAGGTTTTGACGTACTTCTTCTTGCGCGAGTCCCAGTGCAGGATCCGGCGCTTCTTGTTCATCTCCACGGCCTCGTCGGGGTTGACATCCAACACGGCCTCCTCGAGCCGGGCCTCTTGGAAGGCATTGGCCTTCCCGCCGTCGACGCCCTTGGACAGAAACTCCTCCGTCATGTAATCGCCCTCCTTCATGTAGCCAATGTAGTTCTCGCGGTCCTTGAACTTGGCACCCGCCACGTCCTCATCCTCATCGCCCTCCTCCGCGGACTCACCGGCCACACCGGGTGTCTGTGTCTTCGCGTTCTTGGCCGCAGCGAGTTCTTGCATCACCGTCTCTTCTTTCTCTCCGGCGGCCACGCGCTTCTTGAGCTGTTTCCGCTCAAACTTTGACAAGAAAATCTTGGGCGCGGCGGGAGTCGTCACTGGAGTCGCCTCCACGTCATCGGAAGTACTCGCTTCGTCATTGCCGTTGGTTCTTTTCTTCTCCGTCGCTGGCTCATCGTCATTCTCGGCCTTCTCCTCCAAAGCACTCTCCTCACCCTTGGCGGGCTTGGCCAACTCGGTCTTGATGATCCGCTCATGGAGCTTCCGCTTGGTCTGCATCATCACCACACCCGGCGATGTCTTCTTCAGCGACTGCGAGCCTGTGCTGACCTCAAAGATCGTCTGCTGGGGCCGGAACTTCTGCAAGGATTCGATGTACTGCACCTTTTCGGCCTTGGACTCCTCCTGGACGTACTCGGCGAGGAAGAATGGGTGGATCTTGGTGACGTGGAGCTCCTTGGCACGACGAATCGAGAGCTTGGACGGGTCCGCGCGCGTCCGCGTGTACATTTTGTAGGCATTCGCACAGACCTTGACGAGCGGCGCGACCTGGGAGTTGTTCACGAGAACATCCTGGGTATGCTCGGTCTCCTGGTCGATCAGCTCATTCGGGAACGCGCCGTAGTGGATGTCCGAGACCTGCATCGTCGAGAGGCCGTACGCATTCGCATTGACGGGCGACGAGTCCTCGAGGCGGCGGCCAATGTACAGGTGCAAGTCGACCATGTACGGGGTCTCATCCGGATCGACAAAGTTGAACGCCGTGCCGCTGCGGCCCGCACGTGCCGCGCGACCAACGCGATGGACAAAGAGCTTGGCGGTCGGTGGGAACGAGTAGTTGAAGACGTTGTTGAGGAGCGGGATATCGATACCACGCGCGGCAACGTCCGTGACGATCAAGAGGTTGGTCTTCTTCGCCCGGAACTTGCCAATGTTGATCTTGCGAGATGCCTGGTCCATCTCACCATACACGAGGGATGAGTCGATGTGGTTGGCCTTGAGCAACTCGTGGAGGAACTCGACGTGGTGGCGCGTCGCCGCGAAGACGATGGTCTGGTCGTCCTTGGGGATGAATTCGCGGACCATGTACAGGAACATGGCCGGTTTGTCGGCCGTTCGGACGGTCAGGAACGTCATCTTGAGGTTCTCCGAGATTTTGTTCTCGACGTCAAGGCGGATGAGCTCGGGTTCGTTGAGGCCAGCGCGGGCAAACTGCACGAGGGCCTTCGGGAGCGTCGCGGAGAAGAGCAGCGTCTGGCGACTCGCGGGCATGTTCTTCAAAATCTCCTGAAGCTGATCGGCAAAGCCCATCTCGAAGATCCGATCGGCCTCATCGAAGACCACGTACTCGACGGCTTTGAGGTTGAAATCAGGGATCTCCTGGAGGTGGTGCATGAGACGACCCGGCGTCGCGACGAGGACGTCCGGGTTGGCCGCGATGGCCTCAAACTGCGCCTCCATGCCCTCACCACCGACGATCAGCGAGGCCTTGATGGACGTGAACTTGGCCAACGACTTGGCGAAGCGCAGCGTCTGCACGGCGAGTTCACGCGTCGGCGAGAGCACGACAGCGCGAACGCCAATCTTCTTCGAATGCTCCTTGAGCTTCTCGAGCATGGGGATGAGGAAGGCCGCGGTCTTGCCGCTGCCCGTCCGGGCCATGGCCACGACGTCCTTGCCTGAGAGCACGATCGGCAGGGCCTTGCGCTGGATCGGCGTTGGGACCTTGTAGCCCATGGCCATGACACCCCGGAAGATCCCCGGGCTCAGCCCGAGGTGCTGGAAGCCCCCGGCGCCGGCGCCCTTGCCATTGCTCTTGCCGTGGGTCGTCCCGGCCCCGGCGTTGCCCTTGTTGCCCTTGCCGGGCTTGTGATCATCCGCCGCCATGGCTCCTTGATCGCGTTCAGTGTCTCGCACCGGCCGCCACCACCCAGGGCCCAATTGTCATGCGCGTTGTGCACCAAAACCATTGGGCCAGGAGCTACGCACAAGGTGATTGGTCAAAACAATGACTCCAAAATGGCGTGGTCCACATATTTGTGTTTTTCCCGCACAACCAGACTTGACAATCATGGCTGAGCCACTTGATGATGGTGAGTGGCTCAGTCGCCATGATCCCGCGGCGGTCGCGGTGCAGGAGCTCGACGAGGACGACACCCACGCCTCGGGGGTGGAACCGACGAAGCGGGCGGACGCCCACGAACCCGAGCTCGTGGCGCTTGGGGGCCCCTGCCCGATCTGCCTTCAGGATCTCGATGGCCCCGTGATGGTCCAAGGCTGCTTCCACGTCTACTGCCGCCGGTGTCTCAACCACTGGAGCGCCAATCTCGCCCTCCACGGGCTCGCACGGCCCACGTGCCCGCTCTGCAAGCGGGCCTTCGACACGATCTACGCGGACGTCGTCTCCGAGACCAGCTACACGCTGCTGCGGTTCAACGGCGTGCGATTCGCCCTGGGTGGATCGAGGCAACCACAGCAGCAATGGACCGCCGACGAGGGCTTCCTCCGACGGGAGATGGTCTACCGCCGACGCCTCCGGCTCGTCCGGGTCCAGGATCAGGTGGTCCCGGTGAACTGGATGGTCAGCCCGCCCCGGCGGCTCAAGCGCAAGGGCCAGTACGAACAGTGGCTACGTCGCGAGCTCACGGCGTGCGTGGGCCGGGGAGTCGATCTCACGGTCCTCCTCGCGCTCCTCGACGGCATCCTCGAGCCCACGGGACGGCCACAACCACTCGTGGACTCCCTCGGGGCCCTCGATGCCACGCTCGAGCCCTATCTCCAAGACGACACCCCCACGTTTGTCCGCGAACTCGCATTCTTTATGGCCTCGCGTCTCAACATACAAGCGTACGACCGGGTGGTGGCGTACTGCTGTCCCCAGCCCAGTGCGGACTGCGGACTTCCCGAATGCGGCGCAGCCATTCAGACCACAACGACGACGAGATGAGAGTCCGACACAAGGGTAGGCACGCTTCTTACGCCTTGCCGAGCACCAACGCCAGCAGTGCCATCCGCACGTACATGCCATTCTCCATCTGCCGGAAATACGCCGCCCGGGGATCGGCATCGACCTCTTCGGCGATCTCCCCGACGCGCGGGAGCGGGTGCATGATCACGAGGCTCGACTTGGCCCGCGCGAGCGTCGCGAGGGTGATGATGAAGCTGTCCTTGACCGCGTTGTACTCGTCTTCGGACTCGAAGCGCTCCTACAAAATAATCATGAGACAATCTCGCATCCATCGCCGCTGTTGCCATCTTGTAACGCAGCGACCACGAACCTTCTGCACGCGGGTGACGTACAGGACGTCGCTCGTGGCGATGACCGAGTCCAGGTCGCTCGTCTCGTGCTGGGGGATGCCCTTGGCCGCAAGCTCGTCGTAGATGTAACGGGGCATCCGGAGGCTCTCGGGCGACACGTAGTTGAGCGTGACGCCAAAGAGCGCGAGGAGCTTGCTCAGCGAGTGCACGGTGCGGCCATTCTTCAGGTCCCCGACCATGGTGATGACCTTGCCCTGGAGGTCGATGGTCCCCAGTTCATTGTAGATCGTGTAGAGGTCCAGCAGCGCCTGCGTCGGGTGCTCGCCAACACCATCGCCGGCATTGAGCACCGGCCGAGCCGTGGCCCCGGCGGCGATGGCCGCGCTGCCCTTGACGGGGTGGCGGAGGACAATGACATCCGAGTACGAGGCCATGCACTTGATCGTGTCCGACAGTGTCTCGCCCTTCTTGACACTCGACGAGCTCTCGTTCACCGAGACCACGAGGCCACCGAGGCGGAGCATCGCCGACTGGAACGAGCAACTCGTGCGCGTCGATGGTTCGTAAAAGATATTGGCGAGCAGCTGGCAAGAATACCGAGTGAGCAATGGTGAGCACCTACAACCGGAGGGTCTCTGTCGATGCGCGCCACGCACCTTGCCCTTGAGGAGGTCGGTCGCGCCCTGGGTCTTGACGATCGCCTTCATCTCATCCGCGACACGGAGCACGCGCCTACGTCGGCAATCAGCAGCCGACAGAACGATCGACCGAATCGAGATGTATCCATCCCATTCGACTCCCATTTGCCACAAGAACCACGTGTGACCCCACCCACATACTTGGCGCTCTCGATGCCAAACTGCTCCACGGAGAGCACGTTCTCGCCCTCCCACTGGCCCTTGCCGGGCTTGGCGTCCAGCGGCGCGACGCTGCTCCCGTTCGCGGTCGTTGCCATGATCGGTCTTTTTGCCGTGTTGATGATGATGACGGATGTTGCACAGTCCACTCGTCCAGGATTGGATACGCTCATCTCATTGGCCGCGGCCACGACAACAAGCGCAAGGTCACTTTTCCGGGGGAATGAAGACTTGCTGTGTGTGAATCCGGTAAAGTGCGGATGCGATGGACGGCCCCACTCCGATTGCGCACTTTGGTGGTTGAATTCGCCACCGCCATCCCGCGCGAACATAACAGGCAAGTCGAAGTTCCGACAAGCGCGATGGCCGATGCGGGTGGTCTCAACAGCGGTGCCACGGCGCCGGCAGTGGTGACGACGGGGGCCGTCGTCCCCCCCGGAGTCGTGGCCATCGCCCCGCCGGCCCCCGCGGCTGCGACACCCGAGCCCAAGACCAAGATGAAGCAGGGCTCGGGCAAGCGCCTCAACGACAAGCAGCGCGTTGAGATCATCCAGCTCGCTGAGAACAGCAAGATCTCCAAGCGACAACTCGCCGAGCGCTACGGGGTCAGCGAGGCGGCGATCCGGAAGCTCCTGTTGAAGAAGGACGACTTTCTCCAGCGGTACTATGAGACCCCCGAGGAGATCCGGGACCAGCGCCTCCGGGGCAAGAGCGTGCGCTCGACGCACGATATGATCGGCGCCCCCCACGGCGGCGGCGGCAGCGGCGGGGCCGGGGGCGCCCACGATGGCGCGGGGAACGGCAGCGGGGCGGGGCTCAAGAGCCTCTATCCCCAGGACGACCCGTGGAAGCAGGGCCTGAACATCCTCGGGGGCAAGGTCACGCCGTTCATGAAGAACTTTATCTGCAACCGGCCCCGGGAGAACGTCACCCCGGCCCCGGCGATCCCCCCGGAGATCGCCGAAGCGGTGGTCGGCGGCGGGGACTTTGACGACCCCATCGACCCCGAGCAGCCGCTGCCGAGCCAGGTCGACTGGGTTGGCTTTGCGAGGATGCTCCGGGACATTCGCCGGGCGTTCCATCGCTACCCGGAGACGGGGTACCAGGAGTTCCGGACGCAGGCCTTCATCAAGCGCTTTTGCGAGTCCTCGCTGCGCGTCCCCGGGAAGAACATCCGCGTCGTGGCCTCGACGGGATTGATCATCGACGTGTGCCACGACAATGCCCCGATTGCGGACATTGAACGACGCAAGCTCCCGGTCCTCGCGTTCCGCGCGGATATGGACGCACTGCCCATTGAGGAGCTCAACGAGGACCTCCCGTATTGCTCCACACAAAAGCGCGAGCGCAAGGACGGCCGGAAACGGAAGAAGCGGAAGAGCGTGCCGACGCCGACGGCAGCCAGCGGGGCTCAAGCGGATGCGGGCACGATCAGCCCCGCAGGGGAAGGTCCCGAGGTCGCTGCGACGCCCTCGGGTACCATGACCGAGGACCCAGCACGCGACACGGACATGGATCTCGTCGTGGACGTCCCGTTCACGCCCACCTCTGGTGGTGGTGGTGGTGGCGATCACGACGATGGCGACGATGGATCGGGGTACACGTCGGCGGCCGCGCACATGTGCGGCCATGATGGGCACATGGTTATGGTCCTGGGGCTCCTGGCGCTTGTGGTCCGGCAGGCGCATCTCCTACCGCGGGATGGCGCCTTTGTTCGCTTTCTCTTCCAGCCCGCGGAGGAGGGCCCAGGGGGGGCCGAGAAGATGATCGAGGAGGGCGCCCTGGAGAACGTCGATGAGGTCTATGGGCTCCACAACTACCCGTTCCCGCTCTACGGGGTCCACGTGCGCCCGGGGCCGGTCATGGCCCACGAAGTCGAGTTTGCGATGGAGATCCACGGCGTCGGGGGCCACGGGTCGGCCCCCCAGCACTGCGTGGACCCGATCCTCGCGGGGGCGATGGTCGTGCAGGCCCTGCAGACGATCGTCAGTCGGTCCCTGTCCCCGACCGACAACGCCGTGGTCTCGGTGACGCAGTTCCGCGGGGGCGAGACCAACAACGTCATCCCCGCCAAGGTCGTCCTCGGCGGGACCATCCGGGTCTTTGACATGAACATCGCCGAGACCATCAAACAGCGCGTCGAGCAGATTGTGCACTCGACGTGCCTGGCCATGGGCGCCACGGCCCGGGTGCACTTTGACGATGGCTACCCGCCGGTGGTGAACCACCACGAGGAGACCCGGCTCGTGCAGCAGGTGGCCGTCGACACGGGGCTCTACGTGAGCGAGGAGGGGCTCCCGCTCATGGCCGCCGAGGACTTTTCCTATTTTCTCCGCGAGCGCAAGGGCTGCTTCTTCTTGCTGGGGATCAAGGAGGACACGGACGACCCCAAGACCCGGGCGCTGCACTCGAACCACTACGATTTCAATGACAAGGCCATCCCCCTGGGCATCCGGGTCTTCCTCGGGGTCCTCCAGTCCCGCCTCCAGTGCCAGCTCTACAACGTCGAGGACCTCCAGGACTTCCAGGTCGCCATGGAGCGCATCGTCGGCTGAGAGGGAGCGAGAGAGTGTGTGCCTCTGCACGTGTGTGACATGCCCCTTTGCCTGGCCAAGTGGGGGGGGGGGGGGGGG
>JAADYI010000135.1:0-29359 GCA_023338185.1 Lagenidium sp. CBS 127285
AACTGACCTGAGCGTGTTTTTCTTTGTTTCGAAAGATGGTACCCAGAAAAGACAACAACGCATCGAGTTTAGAAGCTGCTGTCCTCTGGTCGTTGCCCTGGTTCAGTAGTTCGATGACTTCCTCCACCATGTTCAGCACAAGTGGACATGTCTCAAAGTTCACGTTGAACTGTTGGAAGAATTCGAAGATGAATTCGCCTGGCTGAATATCGCAAGTGTGAGCGAATCGATGCAGGCCGAAGTCTAACTTCACTGTACCTTTGTATATCCACCAGAACTCGAGAGTGGAAATGTGTTTAGCCCTTTGTCGATTTCCAAAAGCAATGCTTTCAACGTTTCTGCTGACTGCATTCCGCATTTGTCAGTATGAACGCTTCTGCAACCGAGCAACAACGGGAACATTACCTCAACTGACAGACTGCTTGATGGAGGAAGGTGAATGCGGTTTTCTGTGAGGGCGTTGATGAATTGTTGCACTTCACTGACACATCCTGTGATGTCATTCGAAGACAGCGCATAGGAGGCGGCATCACTTGCAATCGACTCGACGTTATGTGCCTCATCAAATATTAGAACGGCGTTCTCGAGGGAAATACCAATCGACCGACGAGCAAGTGGATCGATCAGGTAGTTGTACGGGACGAAAATGATATCGGCTTCAGGAAGCATGAGCCTGCTGAGAAAGAACGGGCACACCTAACAGAACACACCAACCGTGATGAAATTCCTACAACCTTGCATCGACTGGACGATGACTGTACCTGCTTTTCTTTCATCATATTCACCAGTTCCTCGATGTCGAGAATCTCGAGGTTGGCCTTTCTCCCCTTCACTGCGTCAAACCCATGCTTATACACACACCTAACAAATTGACATGTGAGCATGTGCTAAATGGAATATGGGGGGATATACACCACATGAGACTCACTTGCGCGCCTTCACAGCAGCGCGGCACGCAAAATTCTGTCGAGTACCACGCATCTGCGAGATTTTCTCGTTAACGCACAGATGCTCCCGCGATCCCAACACGGCGACACTTGGGCGATATGACGTGTTCTTGAGTTCTTGGACGACTTGTTTGAGCTGGGAGTGCGTCCGCGACGAGTAGATGATCCGTGGCAATTGCGGGCCGTGCTCACCCCCCTCGCCCGACTGCTGATCCTCGTTGTCGCCGCCCTCATAGGCCAACGCGAGGGGTTGGGTCGTTGGGTTGGCACGGACGCCCCGCTTCACGTGCCGACGCCACGCGAGCGTCGCGCAGAGCAGACAGAGCGTCTGCGTGTCGGTCGCATCACGTCAACACACACACACACGCACACACACACACACTGCAGCTATATCTATCTGGTGTCGGGTTGTCGGTCGCTCACCTTGCCGGTGCCCGTTGGGCTCTCGAGAATCGCATTCTGCTTGGTGGTCAGCGCGACGAGGACCTTTTCCATGTAGACAACCTGCGAGTCGTACGGCTGGAAGGGGAACTCGACGGGGATGCCGCAGATCTCAAGCACGACCATGGTCCACGCGGGTTGGCGATGCGCCAATGTTGCTGTTGGCGCCATGGTTCTTGGACAGTCGAGTTGCCTCCTAGTTTAGTGTAACTTTATCCCAATCAGCGTCGAAACCTGAAATGATGTGGGCCACGTTGAAACTCACCAACGTTGAAGCTGATTGGGAGAATGCACTAGTCCAACATCACTCAATCACCACACACCGCACACCAGCGCAGTCACCATGGGCTCGTCCAAGAAGCTCGTCCTCGCGCTCTACCGCTCGTTCCTCCGCAATGGCCGCGTCCTCGACGCCCATAGGGAGTTCAAGGTGATCTCCGTCCCATTGCGCTGTCTATTGCTGCTCGGGCTCTTCTGACTCCCCTGCATCCTGCGTTGCAGGCGATCCTCCCTCGCGAGGTCCACTGGGGCTCTGGCCGCAAGTGCGACTTCTACACGACCAATGAATCGTGCGTCGAGGTCATTCGCCGCGAGTTCCGCGAACCCAAGGACCCCGCGAGGGCCGAGAAGGCCATCGACGACGCCATGATCGTGAACAAGGCCATCACCGCCCGCGTGCAGCTGCTCTTTGTCGACGACGCGCACTCGAAGCTCCTGTCGTTTGTCCAACCGCGGACGATCGTTGACACGGAGGAGATGTACCGCCAAGAGACGGCTCGGTGTGGTCCCGACGAGGCCAAGTCCCTCGGCGAGGCCCTTGAGCTGATCAAAGGCGCGAGCAAAATACTCGATAGCGAGGACATGCCGGGGCCTGACAAGGCCCGCATCGCCAAGGCGTACTATCGCGAGTCCATCAAGGTGTTTCCGACCGCAGACGCCCACGCATATCTCGGGTGGCACTATTATCTCGACGGGGAGTTGGATATGGCGGTCAACGAGTGCGAGCGCGCGATTGCACTTGATCCAGCGCTCGGGAACCCATATAATGATCTTGCGCTGGTGCGTGTTCAACAAGGGAACGACATCGAGGCCATCGAGCTCTTCGCGAAGGCCAAGGCGGCGCCACGTTATGATGTGCGTCACTATCCGAGCCTTAACCTGGCGGCATTGCACCTGGAGAAGGATCGCGTCAAGCCTGCGCTCCACCAGTACATCGAGGCCTTGCACTGGATGGACGAAGTCACGGGTGTCTCGATTCGCAACACTGTCGCGGACATGAGCACCTTTATTGTGACGATCAACGAAAGCAAGCGAGCGACGTCTTGAGCTCATGATGGGTATACGTAGGGATGTCGGAGACTGTACGAGTAACTCTAGTCGTGCTTAGTTTCCACTTTCGTTGCTGGGGCTACGGTTCCTTCAGCGGCCGATTTCGCGCGCTTTCGGCGCCATTGTCGACCTGACTGTACGGTCGCAGCCTTGAGACCGTCGACAAAGCGCCAGAATTCGTCTCGCTGGCCTCTTCGAAAATCGACGTCAACTCGGAACGCACCACCCACTTCTTGGGAGCAGTGAATGTTTCCCTCGAACACAAGCTCCGTAGTCGACGGATCCGCGAAAGCATTATCTGTCGTGGTGGTAGCACACCGTCGTATCGTCAGTCGAGTCTCGCGCTCGGTGCCCGTTCTATCGCTCATCTCGACGTCTTGCGTCGTGGAATCGACTCCGTTAACGTAGGATGCATGCGCATGAACTCGATCGACCACCTCTGCCAGGGTTCGGCAACCGTGGTCTGTGGATGAAGACCAAATGGGCACCTCAAATGACAGCTCATTGCGTCGACGGGCTTCCTTTCGCTTTCCAAGAGTTTTTTCCTGTCGGCAGTTTGTTGTGGCAATGAGATGCTCTGTTTGGCTTAATGAACACAACCAGGTCAAACGTACCTCCCCCTCGAACGATTTTGTCTCATCAAATGTCCAAGCGATCCCCCATCGTTTGGTCCGCCCTTGACAGAATTCCGTCGAACACACGTTTGAGATTCCCCTTTGGCGCAAGATACTCAGTACCTTGCGTAGACTCGACTTGCGGCCGATCATGGACGAATAGAGCACCACGCGATCCTTGAGCACGATGCTATCTTCGATCATCGCACCGATGAAGGCGACCTCTCCGCCCGGACATACCATCTCACTTGAACTTCCCATGCAGCTCGTGTCCGGGTTCGTGTCGGCTTCGTCCATGTCCCCGAAGAATGGTGGATTGCACATGGAAAATTGAAAATTGCAAGTGTCCGAAATCGATGCGAGTGGTTCCAGTAACACCCTCGAGGTCGACACACGCTGGACGGAGATCAGTGATGCCAAACAATTGCGATCGACGTTCGCTTGAGCCGACTCGAAGGAGCTCTCGTCGATTTCTGTGGCAACGAAGCTCCAAGCGTTCGTCTTCGCCCCCAATAGCGGATAGATGCAGTTGGCGCCGGTGCCGATGTCAATTCCCCGAATGCCTTTGGGCTTGGATTCGCCGTTGTTAACTGCGCCGAATGGATCAATCCCGAGGCATTGCAGCAAGTCCTCGATCCAGTGGATGTAGTTTAGCCGATTCGGGATCTGACATCGTCGCCACACGTGGTCAATACTCTGTGCGAGTCATTGGGGAGATACGACAACGGGGAGGGGGGCGGGAGTACGAACCGGTGGGCACAGGCGATCGATGGGGATGGTCCAGTCCAAGCCAAAGTCGTGACGGAGCAGCGTGCGCGTGAGCTCCCTGTGCCGTGTTTCGTCGTTACTCGACCACACGATCAGCCCCTCCACGTGCTCCACACTTACCGGACGGCGTAGGGATCATCAAAGGCCAAGGACGCGGTCTTCTTGGCATCATCGACGTTTTGGAGACTGATGTAGGTGCTGTGGTTAGTCCACCAACACCAACTGAGCCAAGTGCAAGTGCAAGTGGCAGTTGCCTCACTATTGCCGGAACGAGGGATAACGCTGTCCGAGCGCGTAAAAGTCCGGCGGGCTCCCGCGGTAGCGATTCCGCGGGTGTAAGCGATCGCCGAGATGCGGCGTCGGCCTTCGGCGTTGGGCACGCATCATGTGAGTGGACGACTCAGTCGACCCGCGTTGACGGATATGACAACCTTTATTACTCGATATGGCTTCGGTTGGGGGGCTTCAGATCGAGGAGGTCCATGACAATGCGAACATCGACCTTTGTCGCGTGCACGTTGTCTCGTAGTGATGCCATTGCTGCCTCTCGGAAAAGCGCCCTGAGATCCCCAGCGCTGAGACCCTCCGTCCTCTCGGCGATGTGTTCGGCGAGTAACTGGGCAGAGGTCAGGCCATTGGGGCTGCTGTCAAAGTCCAGGGGGATGCCGTCCATGCAATTGACGATGAGCTTGACTCTCGCTTGTTCATCGGGAAGTTTGAGTTGGATGTGCACGTCAAATCGTCTGCAAATAAATTAAAAATGTGTTGATGAAATCCCCCTTTGAAAACAAAAAAGGGCAACTCAATGCGAACTTACCCTGGACGCAAAATCGCCGGATCCAACGACGTTTTCCGTTCGGTGGATGCCAGAATGACAACGTGCTGCTTTAGGAAGTTGCTTCGAGCTTGGTCATTGTCAGTCGACTCTTGCAATCGCTCGCGTGTTGTACTGAATCCATCCATCTCCACCAAAAGCATGCTCAAGAGGCGGTCAAATGTCTGTTCTGTGCTCGTGTCGAATCCGCGAACTGGGGCAATGCTTTCGATCTGGTCGAAATATAGAACACACGGAGCAGCACTGCGGGCTGTGTCGAACAACTCGCGAAGAGATTTCTCAGTGTCACCAACCACCTTGGTCAAGAGGTCGGTGCAGCGCACCGACACAAATGACGCGAGACCCCGTCGACGAAGTTCAGCCGACACAGCGTGTGCAAGGTGGGTTTTACCTGAGCCTGGTGGCCCAGTCAGCAGAATTCCCTTGGGCGGCATGGCACCAAACTTGAGAAAACGACCACAGTCCTCGAGTGGCTCGAACAACGAGACACGGAGAGCCTGCAGCGCGTCCTCGAGTCCATAGACATTATCGAACACGTTGTGAGAGGAGTCATTCTGGTTACTGATTTGCTGGTGTATAATTGTGTGATGACTCTGGAGGACTGATGGGTATGAAATGTTCAACGCTTGCTCAAAATGACGAAGCTGGGTGACTGGGGTGGATTGCCGCCTACTTGGATAATCGTTCAAGCAAAATTGGAGAGCCTTTTGGCACACACTGAGAAGATCGGCCCCTACGTATCCGCCTGTAGATTCACTGAGACGTTGGAGGACTTCCCCGCGTTCGCGATCAAGAGCCCAGTTTCGCGTCAGTACATTGAGGATCTCGTGGCGTTGCAGCTGAGTAGGTGGTTCCATACCGATGACTAGATCCATTCTCCCGTTTGTATACACTGCGGCATCAATGTCGTCAAAACGACTTGTGGTTCCCAAGACAAACACTGGCGCATTTGAGTGCTTGAGTTTCTCCAGGCAGGAAAGAAACGTGCCCAAGACACCGACTTCTAATGGACTCTGGGAATCCACGAACGCCTGCCGCGACGCTGCCACAGACTCGAGGCCATCGACGACAAGTATGCTCGGCGCATGTTGGACAAGATTCTCAAATGTCCGAACGATCTGTGCCTCCGAATGACCAACAAACGTCTGGAACACATCGGCGGCATTGAGGTAACGAACTGTCAGTCCCAGACTGTCACAAACAGCCTTCGCGAGGGCTGTTTTGCCTATCCCAGCAAGTCCACTGAGAATTCCTCCAACATACGAAACGTTGCGCCGCGGCACTTGATCACCGACACGGCAGCGGTTTCGAATCGCTTGGATGAGCCGCTCAGCTGGTTCGCGAACGCCTCCCAATCGTCCCTCCACAACAGCGAGGCACTCGTCCACTTGGCGAATGCCCCCTGTAGCAATCGAGGCGCTTTCGACGGCTTGAAATTCGATCTCCACCGTCGATTCTTGGCCGAGTTGCCCGAGCTTGGCCATGCAGCCCGTTCCGATTCTCTCGAAATCGATGTCAACCACGCGTAGACGCTCCGGTCGATGAAACCACGTGATTAACATCTCTTGGCCCGGGAACATCACTTGTTCCATGAGCAATCGCTGAGTGGCGGTTCGGATCCCCCCGAGAATCGTCCGTGTTGGCGTCGGGCGATCCGTAAACCGCACTTTGATCCGTCGAATCGAGCCCATGCTGCACGTGCACCGGCCCTTGGCCGGCGCGTTCGACTCGTCGATGAGAACCTCCAGCTCCAGGAGCTTGTCGTCCGAATATTGCGCGCTGCTCAGCCCCAGCGCGGACTGGAGCCCCGGGGTGATGGCATTGTTCCGCCGCCCAGACTCTGCGGTCGGTCGGATCATCGCCGGCACGACGCGGCCGCCGTCTCCGCCTTCGACCGCGCCGCTGCGAACTCGGACGTCCGCGAACGCATGACCCCCGTGGACCTCGCTCGTGTGGAGGACGCAGCGGGCGTCCTCTGTGGGCCCCAGGGCCGCGCGGAGGCCCCAATCCCGGCGAAGGGCCGCCAGCTCAACGTGAATGAGCATTGTCCAGCGCTGCTTGCACGAGTGATTGGCCGAAATGGCCATTGGCACATCAAAGGCGCATGTCACTATGGGATGACTTGGATCCTCGCGCGAATGCCCTGCTGTCGACCCACACAAGAGTGCAAGACACTAACAACAACAGACAGCAACACGACCACACGGGATCAGCCACAAAGGACCTTCGCCCGCGGCGTTCGATCGATCGCCCCCATGGACGTGTGGTCGGCGGCGAGGCAGTACGAGCAGCTCCACGGGCAGCCGGTCTTTGAGGACTATGTGCACCCGGCGATCAGCGCCCACGCGCGGCCCTACGTCATGCGCGTGCCCGCGAGCTTCCTGCCCTGGGACAGCCGCGAGGGGGTCATCGCCCTCCGCCGCAAGGACAAGCAGCTCGCGGTCTGCCGCTGCGGGCTCGTCCTCGCGGGGATCTACTTCCAGGCCCCGCGGCCGACCGAGCAGCAGATCCCCGTGGCGCTCAAGGTCATGGACCGCGACCAGCTCATCGTGCAGAAGGACGACGTCGAGAACGAGATCCGGGTCATGGGCCAGCTGCAGATGGCCGGCGTCGACGCCCCCCTGGGGAACCCGCACATGATCCGCTGGGAGCGCGGCGAGGACCAGTACAATCGCTACATCGCGACCGAGTTTGTCGCGAACGGGAGCCTCGTGGGCTACGCCCACCGCCGGATCCGCCAGCTCATGGTCACCCACCTGCAGGACTTTGTCACGCAGCACGGGGAGGGCCCGACCAAGCTCGAGTGCGTCTCGTACGTCTACCGCGGTGCGGGCCACGAGTGGATGCGCGAGGGGATCAAGCTCTTCGAGGGGGTCATCAAGGGCCTCACGTACCTCCACGCTCAGGGCGTCGCCCACCTCGACCTCGATATCTATAACGTCGCCGTTGACAAGGACCTCGTCACGCGGATCATTGACCTCGGCAGCAGCCAGATCATGGACCACCGGGGTGCCGTCGGGGCGGGCCACGTCGGGATCAAGGCCAAGCCCGTGTTCGTCGCCCCCGAGGTCCGTTCCCACGCCCGCATCCCACCCCCGAGGCCGGGGTTTGATGGTGCCCAGGCCGATATGTGGTCAGCGGGGGTCATTGTACGTTGCTCTATGCGGTATCTTGTGCTGTCTCGCTTGCGATACTGACCATTTCTTGTCCACTCGTACAGCTTGTCCAGTGCGCCGTCTGGGGCTTCCGCGGAGGGCCATCCTACTTGACCACTAACCCCCGATGGCGAAAAGAGGTCTTTGCCCACATCGACGGCAAGTGCCACCACGAATCCTGCCATTTGTGCCAGAATTTCATTTCGATCCCACCGCTCATTGGTGCCATCATCCAACACCTCCTTCACCTCGATCCTCGCCGTCGCCCGAGTGCGTATCAAGTGGCGGTAGCGCTTCAGGAAAACCGCTCGTTGAGTGTATTCCCTCCTCCCCCTGAACGATCAGCACGGTCTTCTCGCCGATTTGAACCCTCAGAATCAGTCCCCGCATCGCTTGGGTGATGATAATGGAGAAACCAAAACAAAACGTCCTCTACCACGAGCAGATGAACCGGTGCTCGGCTGTGTCACAATTCTATTCGAGATCGTCTCTTCGGTGGGAGCAACGTGACGTCCAGTGCACTCTAGAAAACTGGGGGCAATACGTTCTTTTTACATGGTGGTAGTTGCGACGTTCAAGCTCATTGATGGACTGCATCGTGATGCAAATTCTGAGAGTGCTCGTTCCTCCTGAAGGATCGACATTGCCAGGGTGAAGTCGTCCTTCCGACAGATGTTGCACAGCAAAAGCATGTCAGATCATAGACTACTCACAAATACAAATCCACTTACCATCACCAAAAAATGTTCTTCTAATTCGTTTTCTTCGCCACACGTGTGATATAGCTCCAATAGCTTCCTATCGTCAAGTGACGGAAATTTCGAACGCACGAGCTCCGCAAAAGCTACAAAATGTTTTCAGCCAATATTCACCCATATCTGAACAAACTGCTTACTTTGAAATCGAATGACACCAGTGCCATCAGGGTTCACCAATTGAAATTGCGCTGCCCATTCGTCTCGATATCTGGGTAGCAATAAACGTGATTAGAACGGTTGCTGGATCATAGCCAGAGAACGTAGCACTTACTTGGCTTGGAACTGCAGCCACAAGGTCGTGACCTCATCTAATACATCATCCAAATGGAGGGCCGAAATCATCATTGAACTTGATCGAGTACTTGTTGGAGCTGATGTTTCCAAGACACCATGAAGCTGATTTTCTTTCTCGCACATAGCAGACACGAGGTGCTGACGTTGTTCTCTTGATGGGACAATTCGAGTCATTGTCGAATCATCCATAAAATCACGAACAAGTGAACATGGAACAAGGCACGGATGTGTTATGTCATTTTCGAGGTGCTGCTGCGTCAGTTGTTCAGCGGGGACAAGAAATTTGAGCGCGAGCAAATAAAAGTGAGAGGCGAGGGGGTGATAGGTGCTGCGATTGTCGGGATCAGCATTTGCAAGTCGAAGAAACCACTTGATCAATTGCGAATCCTTTTCGCATTGCTTTGCACCGACCAGCAAGCTTGTGAGTTTTCTTTGTGCCTTGCGCTTGAATCCAAGCTCAACTATATACACGTCCTGCAACAGTTCGAACATTAGGTCAAGAACAATCCATAATATCTTGGGGAAGGTTTACCAAAATGGCATCTGCGAAGTTTTGGACCCGTCCATCATTGAGATATGCAACGATCACTATATCGAGCATTTTCAGGAACAATCTGGCAATCTCGGACATTATTTGTGTGAGCGAGGGGATGACGAGCTTGCTCGTTTTCGATGATGACTGTGGATTCTTGTAACTTGCAGATAGGTCCTTTGAATGATCGTTCGACGTTTCAGACAATGTTGGCTTCGCATAAAATGTCTGCGTTACTTGGCGGACTGCACGCATCAGTGTATCTTCTTGGACGCTTATGTGCTCTCTCAGGCGCAACCGACCATCAACTTTACATAGCCTCCGATCAGTTTGACTGCCTATATCGATGTATTTCTTTCGTTCAATCTGAAAAAAATCAGCGTTGAATGTTGGATCCGAGAAGTTGGGTAAAATCTTTCTGTGATACACAAGAAAATTCGAGAACACTGTTGGGTTCGACTCGAGAGGTTCCTATCAAGCAATGGAAATCACAAGTTCAATGTGGACAACCACACAGACGACTGTGGTGGAACGTACTAGAAGCAAGTCGGGATACTTCGAGAAAAGTCGACTCACAAGGGCTGGCTTTCTGTGCGCCACGTCCACGAAAAACTCCGGGTTTCGCTCCAGCGCGTCGCTAAGGCATTGTGGAACCAATCTAAATGCTAATTGCAAGAGATTTGCATCTTCTCGAAGCGTTTGAGACAAGAGTTCTGGTGTTGATCTGAGCATCTGCCCCAGGCATTCGGGCATTGTAAGAAGCACACGGGCGAACGTTGAACGACAGCCATGAATAATGTCGGCGAGGATGGTAGGATTTGCGCGAATAGCGCTGGCGACAACAGTGGAACGATTTGTGAGCAAATCAGTGAATGCCTTGGGATGCTGCTGGAGAAATTCTTCAACTACAGTCTGTTCATGCGAAATCAGAACGAGAAACAATACGTCAATGAAATCAAGTTACGTACTGCATTATCTCGAAGGGTTTGGTTGAGTAGGGCCAACAAGATGTCTTGTCGTTGTTGTAGTACTTGTGAAATATGAGATATGTTTTGCTCAACTATCCTGGCAATTAGATGATTCGATTCCTTGGATAGAAGCGTCAGATAGTACCCTAGAAGTAGAGACTGTGAATTCATACCTGAAAAACATGAGCTACAAGAAATGGAGATTGACACATGACACCGGCGAATTCCACAGGATGACGTTCAATGAGTTTTTGGAACAATGCCAATCCATTCCCAGTGTTCACGGAAGACCCACTACGGGCATCCATGAGGAGTTTATCCATTGCCTCGAAATTGTCGAGGAAAAAGTTCCGAAACGCAGAGGTATGACTTGTTGCTAGCATACCGAGTACGTCTTGAACTTCTTCCTGAAGTGCTTGCTTTTGCCACAGCGCATGAAACAGTTCGTGATTCTTACTGCGCACATCTGACGTGTCCGAAAAGACCGTTTCGGTGAGAGCAGACAAAAGGATGGCAGGATAACTGCTGTACTGGTGATCGACGAAGATTTTGATTGCCTTTTCTCTCTCAGATGTGGCAGTCTCGGGTGTCAGTGTGTCAAGAGCATTTAGTATAGTTTCGATTTGTGTAGCAGGAGAACATGATTTGGTCATTCGAAGAGCAGCTTCTTCATCGCGGGCCGATCGCTCTTCACGTGCCTGTGCTTCTCTCTCCAGCAAGAGTTGCAGTGATTTGCATTCCTCAAAGTAGAAGCGATTCCTGAGAAGGTTCGTGGTGGTTGGTGCGGTCACAAATAGTGCACTTGTAATGATGGTGATGATTACATCCAGAACGCGACGATATTCGGGCAGTCGAGTCGGTAACTTCTTCAAACAATCAAAAGCAATCATTGTCGATATTCGGTCAGGATCGTTGTGGGCTACGAGCTGTCGTCGTAAAATATCTGGGCAGGATTCATTGTTTCGGGCAAAGATCAGTTACGATTCCACTAGCGTTGTCAGTGTCAATTTTGGGGGACTCACACGAACGCTCGATATGCTCATTCACTGATTTCCACAGAGCACCAACTTCTTCGTCGGTGGCGTCATCACGGCAGCTCCATTCATCAACCACATCGCACAACCAAGCCTGCTGTTTCGAGTCCGCTTCTTGCCTTTTTACACAACTATCAAGTGAGTCCATCAACAGTGGCAAGTGAAATGACACGGAGCGGACCTGTCATCATCTTCGAGAGAGAAGAAGTGGCGCAGGAGAAACGAGGTCTTCCGTCGAGTGGTTTCAAGAACGCTTCCGTCATCGAGGACACCACCTTTCGCAAATATCTGTTTTATCCTGATCGCTTTGATTGCCTCCAGTGCCGCTCGACGGATATCGTTGATGCTCTCGACATCAATGCGATGCCTATACGCCAGTAAACATGCCTTCGTTTCCAGGTGATCTCGTGAACGATGGTTCACCGGGCGATCCCAGTGATCCAGTGTAGGCGAGTTTGAACGATGAGCTTCAATATCACGTTCATTGTTTGTGCGCGCCTCTGGCAACGAAGATGAGATGGGTTGTGTGCCTTCGCGTCCGAGCTTTGCGGGTGTTCTCACTGACTCTGGTAAAGCACTCTTTGCCCGTGGCGAAAGGATACACGATTTCATCTTTCTCTCCGAGGGGGACGGCGACGTAATCCTCAGGGCATGCACAGCTGCAGTAGGAGGAGCTTTGGGGGGCGGTACCGATTGGGGACGAGTTGGTGTGGGCTTTTGGGGTCGATCGAAGTGCCTCGTCCATACCGTTGCCGTGCCTCTGGGTACCGACTCGTGATCTCGTGGTCGAAGGATCTGGAACAAGTCCTTTGTTTCGTTGCCCTGGGAAGCATTTTTCAATGACCTTGCGTCCATGTGATCGTTCGATCAATGAGTGGTTTGGTTCGCTCATTGCAAATAGTGGCAGGCGTTGAAGAAACGTGATCCAAAGTTGTCCTGAAACGCATTCGAGCACCACAATACACTGCGAAAACAAACATCGCCGAACCAATTTGTGTGGGCTAGCGCGTTTTCGGTTAAGATCTCGGTTTAGGCTGGCAACTTCCTATCGCCCCACCCGGGTGATTTGCGTAAAAATCGGTTTGGCTGTTTTCAAGCACATCGATGAGACTCTCGACAATGGCATTGGTCACTGCCTCCTGTTTGCTCAAACGGCGTCAACATTTTTCCCTGGTCATGCCACTTGCATGCTTTCATACTCACTTGGATGATGATGCTTCGTGATGGCACCGGGCAAGCACTATTATCGTGTGCTGGCGCCACAATCGCCTACACGATTGTGCGCAAGCCACGTTAGAACGGCGAAATGCTCAACACCCAACTGGGCATCGAATGTAAACGTACGAGATCCGACTCAGTTGCGAGGGTCGACTCGATGCGACGGCTGATCGCAAGCACATCACAACCTCTCGTCTTCACGAGGCGCGGGAGGGGCAGGAGTTCAGCCGTCTCGCCACTGTGGGAGATTATTATGACCTACAGCAACGAGGTTTACACGACTCACATCCGCGTCCCAACCCGAAACGAGCTTGCAGAGGTCAGATGGGAACGAACCACATCGCCGCGTTGGAGGTTGCCGAGATCTCCGTGAAGCCACTCGCTGCCGTGTGTCCACTGATGGCACGTAACATCCATCAATCTCAAATCGGCGGTAGCCCCACAAACAGACAACACTCACCTGACTCCTGAGGGAGATGGAGGCCAGCGTCACTGCGAGACGGCGTGCCACGATCCCCGACTTGCCAATGCCCGTCACGTGAACACAGCGTTGCTGCTGGTGACACAGCGCTAGGCGTCGGATGAAATCGTCGAATCGTCGACGGCCCGTCGAGTCGGTCTCGAGTTGCGCGTGGAAGTGCTGCAAGCATATCCGGGAGGCGCCGAAATGTCATTGTCGGTGCCAACCACTCACTCAGGTGAATGGGCCAAGTGCTCGCCTGCTACGCACCTCAAGGGCCTCCAGATCGCGGGCGATCGATCGCAGATATGGGGGTTCCGGCTGCGCTGCCCCTCTGCCAGTCGGGCCAGCGTCCGGTGCCTGATGGATGAACGACGACGACACGTATGGGCACATCAGGAGCGCCTTGACCACTCGAGCTCATTCACCTCTGGACTCTGCTCGTCCATGCGCACCTGCAATAATGACGTGCTGCCTCCGCTTCGACTCATAAACGCACGCGAGACTTCTCCGACGGCCCCCCGTGCCCATCCGGCCCTGCCCACAGCGGCGCGCAGCTCCTGCCGTGCGCCGAAGCCCGGGGCCCTCGCCTTCACGCATCCAGCAGCGCGTCTCCCGGCGGCCACGAGCATGTCTATTGCGATTGATGATCCCACTGCACTCCGAGGCCATCGATCACGGTGCACAAGTCGCAGGTTGACGGAATACGGTATCAATTCATGAACTTTGGAGAATCGGTCCTCCTCGCACCTCATGACTGTGACGGCTACCGATATTAGAACATGCCCATGCTGGCGCTCGACGAGGAGCTCACTCTGCGGCGACAGCGCCGTCGGGGGCGCTTGGATCGGGCCACGCCGAGGCCACCAAAGCGATGCCCCGACTCCGATGCCGGGTAGGTTTCTGGGGTGTTTGCCTTTGCCAGCCTCCTGTGACTGACGCGCTTCGGTCATGGTTTTTGTTTTCGTGCGCTCGCTCGCAACCGACAGCGAGCTGGCACTGGACGCGCTGCTCTCGCAGCTCGCACACGTGACAACTCAAAATGGTGCGTGCGTCGAGCCGCAGCGAATAAACTCTCCCCCCCCTCCCCCCCCCCGTGTCCACATATCAATATGTCGACGTGTAGGTTTCCTCACGGACCAGCTCTCTACCGTGAGCACCCTCTCGAGCCTCCAGCGATGGCACAGCGCGCTCAAACTGCACCAAGAAACAACCACGAGCCAACAACACCAGCAAGGTGATGAAGTCAAACACGCGGACGCGTTGGGCCTCGACTGCCCGTTCTACGATGTCGTGTACGCCCACGGGGCTCGCATCGCCGATGTCTTCGAGACGATCTTCGATCTGGACGATTCGGTCGACGTTCGCAAGGTCCACGAGGTCCTGGCGTTCTCGTCACTCCACAACGGACGCTCGATGCGCGTGGTGTGTCATCGATCCCCGGGTGCGCCGGATCTTGAGATCCACGTCAGCGCGAGCTTGTACGTCCCCCGACTTCGGGAGCGTGCCGAAGCGCTCATAGCCACAGGCCCAGGCAGCAAGCCCGAGGACGATGTCAAGGCACTGTGGACAACCCTCTGGAGCTAAAATGGAAATACACCAATCGCTTTGACTCGCCCAGAAGGACGTGAGGGAAATCGCAAAGACACACCCATCGGAGAAAAAAGCGGGACCATGTCGCACCATTGCCCGCTTTTGTATTTGTCATTCCGAGTTCGCAACGCCCAAGCAATACTTTACGACTAACGCGCTTAAGCAGTCAAGAGGCAGGCACCACCGACGGCCTTGATCTTCTTCTCAGCCTCCTCGCTGAAGAACTTGGCCTTGACGATGACCGGGATCTCCGGGAGACGGCCCTTGCCGAGGACCTTGAAGTAGCCGGCCTTGGTCACGTCAATGATCGGGGCCTTGCCGTCCTCGTTCTTCTTGGCCTGCTCCTGGGTCGACTCCGACACGAGCGACCAGAGGCGCTCGACGTTGACGGTCGGGCAGTGGGTGCGGTTGCGGAGCATGTGGAACTGGCGCATACCGACCTTCCCGAAGTAACCCGGGTGGAACTTATCCATGAGGATACGGTGGTGGTGCTGACCACCGGCGTTACCGCGACCACCCGGGTGCTTGCGGTGCTTGCCGATACGGCCGTGACCAGCGCTGACGTGACCACGCTTCTTGCGGTTCTTCGAGAAACGGGATGGCTGTGAGGGGGGAACAATGCATCACACATCGCGTCAGTGAGGCTTGCCCATAGTCAGGAAACGTGAGGGGGCATGTGAAGAGGCGACGGGTAGAGCGCGCCAGGGGAATGGACGAATTGAGGACGAGAACGAATGACGAGAGATCTGCATCGGTGACCACGAACGCTGCGAGATGTGATCACCCTTGGTATGTCGAACAAAGCCCGTGTTTCGTCGGTGCAGGTGGTGGTGGTTGATCGATCCGCCATTGCGACTCGATCCACTGTGAAGCAAAGATCCGATTGATCGACGAACTGGTCTGTAGTCAGCGCACCAATTCCGATGGGATCGAATGCCGAGGAGTCGTATCGCTATCATCCGTGGCGCCACGACGATCTGAGGTCCACCGAAGCCAATATCCGCTGCTGTTCCGTCGTCATCGCGACTGCTCGCGTATCATCGCGACCGATCTGCTGCGCGCGTCTACCCGTCGTTCGTCCATCCGTCCGCTCTCCGCTGTCCTCCGCGCTCTCGCCGCATCCCCCGCACGCAGCGCCATCGACGTATTCGCCTTACCATATTGACTTAGCGATAAGCGAATGCGAATGACCTCCACACTGACCGAGTTTTCGCCCAGGACAACGGAAATGAATGGCTCGTTGGCTGCCAGCACTTTGCCACATACAAAGATCAAGTCATCCAGGGGTCCATACAATCACCAAGAGAGTTCGATCAGGTGGTGGGTCGATGGATGGAGTGTGCCACTCACGGGCCCACCAGTGCACGGTCCTTCGATATCACGGTTAGGGCTAGGTTCGCCGTTCTAACCGCGACTTTTCACAATTTTCTTGTGTAGAGACAACAAAGTGGCTTCATGCGCCGCGATGGCCGATGATGAGGCGGGGATGGCGGCAGTCGACGAGGAGGGGGGCGCAAGCCACGAGGAGCAGTGGACGGTGGTCTGGTCGCAAGAGGAAGAGGGCGATGCACGTGGTGGTGACGCCATTGATCGCCCTGTGGATGGCGCATGCGAGGGATCTGAGGTTTCTACGAGCAGCAGCCCCGGACCCCTGGGCCTCGGGCAGTGGGTCGAGCAGTTCGACCCCACGACTCGGCAGCCGTATTTCTACAACGTCGCCACAGGCGCGACGCAGTGGGAGCGCCCTGGGGACTTTGTCGACGGCGTCCGGGACGAGCGCGTGGACGGCGTCGTGCGGATCCAGAGCGCCGTCCGCTCCCGCCAGGCGCGCGCGAGGGCCCACGAGCTCGAGACCGCGAATGCATCGAGCGTCCCCGAGACCAGCGCCCCCGCGGGAGAGAGCGGCCTCTGGCGCCAGCACTTTGACCCGCGCTCGGGGCAGCACTACTACCACAACGTGCTCACGGACGAGGTCACGTGGACGCGGCCCGAGGGCGAGCCACTCGCGGATGCGGATCCCGCGGGGGACTCGGCCACGCGCATCCAATGCGCCTTTCGCCAGCGCACGGCCTCGCGGTCCGCGGAACGCAAGCGCGGTCTCGCCCGGGACATCACGAGCCCCGAGGCCGTCGCGACCAAACTTCGGGACCTCATGCGGGCGGTGGACGAGATCGACGCCGAGCTTGCGGCCCGACAGCGCACGATCGCCAAGGACATCGAGCGGTACCCGCACCTCGAGGATGCACTGGCGAGTTGGGGACTGTCCGCTCGGGCGATTCGAGATCGCGTCCTCGACCATCACCACCACGGTGAACTCCTCCGGAACATGGACATGGACGTGGACAAAGTCGCTCGGGCCAAAGAGTTCCATGAGCTCATGGCCTCCACGCGGAGCGAGTGTCTCTCACTGCTCAAGAATGTGCTTCTGATGAGCTCCTTCTTCTTGGAGGCCGACGTCCGACGAGTGAATGAAGCGTTTGCGACGTTCACGGAGGTCCATCAACGCGAAATTTGCCACATTCGCGATCCCAAGACCCTCAAGATCATTCAGCGCGACGAGCTCGAGGCGGCTATCGACACAGCCGAGAAACAGCTCCGACGGGCGATGGGCATGACCGACTTTGCAGCTGGCAAGACGGCTCCAACGGGGAAGACTTACGAAGGCTGGCGTCAAGACGCCACAAACGCCGTCGACGCCGTTGACCAGCTTTGTCATCGTGTTGAATACGCAACGACGCTTCTTCAGTCGTACCAGCAGAGTATGCTCGAAAAGAAGGAATTGTTGATGATGACACGTGAGGATGCACTGAGCTCAAAGCAAGAGCAACAGCTCCGACGGCAAATTCGCCAAAAGCAAGACCACGGCAAATTCCTTGAACTTTGCCGTCAGAGCTGGCAAAAGGGCCTGCAGAGACTTGCCGACGATGAACATGCAAAACAGTTGAGAGAGAAGGAGGGCATAGCGAGGCAGCACCAGAGCAAAGACACACGTGAGCGGCAGTTCCACGCTGAACGAGAGCATCGAGCGAAAGTCAAGCTATCGATCTGGGAGGCTGTCAAGGAAGGGCGAGGGGTCGACGTAATTCGAGCAATGATTTACGCCGAGATGCACAAAGCCCGGCAGAATGGCTTCGACTTCAATGTGAAAACGGCTCGATCGGATCGCGGAGAGTCGCTCGTCCAGCTTGCATGTTGGTGGGGACACGAAAATCTCGTTGTCTACTTACTCGATGAGGGGGCCGATCTGCGTGGAGTCGACAGCTTTTACAACAAGTTCACGCTTCTGCATGATGCTGCTCGTCGGGGCAATGCATCGATCGTACGTTCCAACTCGCTCACTGGATGGTGCTTGAGAGTGCCAACCGACGTGATCTTACAGATACGCCTGCTGCTGGAGCGGGGTCTGCCTCATGACGTCGTTGACGGAGCGGGAGACACGCCACTGCACTGGTGAGGACGGTGTGCGAGTGTGAGGTGATGGTCAAAGTAATTGTAGGCTGAAACTGGGTTGCTCAGGGCTGTGCGGCTAAACCATTACGACGCTGTGCACACGCTGCTCGGCGCGTACCTGCACAGACCGAATCCGCATGACATGGAGAAAGCACTCAAGGCCCTCCGTACGGCGAACCATCGGGGAAGAACCCCGTTGCAGATCGCCAAATCCGAGTGCATTCGTCGGCTTCTTCAAGCATTTGACGACGGGCGGGTACCTCTGTTCAGGAAAACACTCAGCGGGGGTCTCTTGGCATTCTCGACTACAGCGACGCATCCCCTCCCGAGTCGCAGAATGACAGAATTGCCCCATCCGTCGATGAACGTGCATACTTCGCATCTCGAGCAGCTGAAGATCCCACTTGCCAAGGCACAAACGTCCAAAGTGATTGGCCACCGAGACGAAGATCCCAGTAGTGAGGGTCCGCATCCCCATGGCCCCAGACGTGAGGAAGATGAGTTTGGTGTGATCAACGTCGTGACATCCCGACTTCGCACACCGCCGACCTCGCGATTCTGAAGCTGAGACGTTGCCATACTAAATATACAAGTTTATGGCAGATGCACTTCAACTGTCCGACTTGAGGTCTATCTATGTTGGGCAAAGTGAGGAAATACTGACGGAGGAGGGTTGGAGCACTCGACTCGAAGAGCGCGCATGCCTTGTCAGCGGTGGCGCGGCATCCATCCACCAACGTTGGCGCGCACCTCGTTGGTGTGATGACTGTCAACTCCGCCCTGGAGAGAATTGATCAATTGATGTACGTCGCCTAATGAACAGAGAATGAAACATCATGCTGATGCTTTCCTTTGCGCAGCGATGTTTCGGCTCAGAGGCTGATGCCCCATGCGCTTCAGAGGCTCACAGTTGGAGGTAATACATCGCGAACACTGCCCATGGACGCGGTGGCTCCGTGTTCACATCCTGTGGTATCAGAACTCCTCGGGGGCTATGAACGACCAACTTGTCAACACCTCCCCGCAAAGGAAAAGTTTGGAATCACCAGGGATCAAGAGCCGGCCTTTAATCGCCTTGTCAAGTTTCTGCATACGCACGAGCCGACAGGGCACGAAAAGGATGCATCTCACAAAAGCAACGTGGTCCTGTACTTGACGATCCTGGAAATCCTTCAAGAGTGTCAGCTGGTCAAGGTGAGTAGGTAGTGTTCGATTGTTTTGTCAGGCTACGTCTAACAAGTTCGCATTCGAACACATCCTAGCTCCCTTCGCTTCAAGTGGAATGCGTTAACAAGTTGCTCAACTGGTTCGAGAACACAACTTCAGGCACGGCCGTGCAATATTCGTCATCAGCATCCATGCCGGTGCTGCCTCCACGAATGGTAAGCAATTTTACGATCTAATCAGCTTGACCAATTGTCCTGACGTGGGTCGAGTAGTCGCCAAAAAAGCCAATGGGTGCGAGTGGTACACTGGGTCGATCGTCGAGCCAGCGAAGCCTCACACAGGAGGACACGGATGCGATGCAAAAAGCCCAGCTCGCCCAAAAGCTGGAGGTGGGTAGTTGATAAGCACGTTGTTGGGCAGATACTCAAGTGTAACGTTTGGGTCTGCCAGCACTACCGGATGCCCGACCTGCGGGCTTCTCACATTCGCCGTGTCGCTCAACTGCGCTCACGTGGAGCAGACCTGTCTGAAGATGAGTTGGCAATACCATCACCTGCGACAGCGAGAGAGAACACCGAGGATATTCCCGATCCAGCCGAGTATGAGCAGCGAGCGCAACGTGATCGAATTCGAGGCACTTTCGAGATGTACGAACCGGAGACTGAAGCTGAGGTCAGTGAAGTTGTGTCTGTCGTCACCACGCAAGCACTGACTTCACGCACAATCTTGATAGTTTGCAATGAACCAGATGTGGCTGGAGAAGCAGCAAGAAGATGCTGCTGAACATAAGAAAGCCGAAGAAGTTCGATCGAAGATGATGAATTGGTCATTAAACAAAAGCCGCGACGAATCCGAGTATCTTCGCAAGCAAGAGGCAACTCAATTAGCTGCCCGCCTTGACAAGGTCTGCAAGAATGAGTACGACGCGGTAAACCCGAAGCGGCGTCATCTTGAACAGAAGAAGGAAGAATGGCAGGCCGTTCAACGTTCAGCTCCAAAGAACGTGATCTGCAATGAAAAAGACCAAGTCGATTGCGCAGAACAACGAGACGTCAATAACGTGATCTTGAGCTCTCCGAACGTGACCTCCGAGGCGCTAGGGCAGCCACACGCAGTCGTTGTCGTCAAGGCAAAAAAGATTGGAGGTGGCCCTGGGACCCCGATCGGATCAGGTGGAATGCACTTTCGAAATCAACTTCCAGCCTCTTACACACCACAAAGCCGACGAAGTAGCAATAGCAGCAGCAATACTCCGGGTTCGAGGGACAGTCGGTCGACTCCCAGTACACCCCTGTCATCGTCGTCGTCAGCCCAACTGCAGGTCCTCGATGATGCCGCCACGAGACATGAGACGGCCACGCGTACTGTACAGTCCAACGCTCTCCTAGCGTCGTGGAGTAAAAACGAACTGACTACAGTCGAGGATCAAGAGGAAGACTGTCGTGAACAAGAAGAGACTAAGCCCCTTCTCAGGCACACTGCACGAACAGAATCAGGCCCGAACGAGTTTAAGCTCCATCCTTTCCATTCGGCGACAATAGCCCAGCAAGGTGGCCGTTTGGCTCGAGCACTGTCGCTTTCCAATATCAATCCGAAGGTCCGTGCTGTGCGTGCCTCTTTTGCGGCAACCTCGATCATATATCCTAATTGTTGCCGTTGTTGTTCATCATTCGTCAGTTTTTCCCACCTGGAACAATTCCACCGCAGCAAGAGCCGCTTGACCCCGAGTACCGGCATCTGTATGCTGCAGCGGTAGCCCGAAAACCGCCACTCCCTTTGACCATTGTCACTGACAAACCTCAGCACGGACTCAAGAGAGGGGTGCGTAGAGCTTCTTTTTGCGGCCTCTCAGTGGTTTCTGATGTGATTCTGTCATTTGAGTTGCACAGGGCTCTGCGACAAAACTTGGCCCCAGCAACAATCAACAAGAATCTACGACGATTTTGCCACCTACCTCGCAAAACAAGAATGTAAAGAATCCAGCAAGCCGCCCCAAAAAGATCCTCCCGCCATCACATACAAGCGCCGCACACGCACTGCTCGCCAGTATCACATCGACGTCATTCATGAGCGACCTTCGAGCAGAGCAGCAACAAGAACTTGAGCGAATTCGGCTGTTGTTTGAGAAACACAATCTTGAATTCCAGCCAGACACATTTGAGCGAGGACTTCTTATCCCCGAGGATAAGTCGGCACTTGAGTGTGCTCTCAACCTACCGCTTCCGGGGTCACGGTTGATCCATAATCCCCTCCTCCAAGTAAAACTTCGTGGTATGAAGAAGAAGAAGAAGAAGAAGGGAGGAAAAGTAAAGAAGAAGAAAGGAGGCAAAACTGGAGGGACCTCAAAAAGCCCAAAGAAGAAGAAGAAGATGTGATTGACAGTGTAAATTCCAGCAATACAGTGAGAATGTGGTGATCACGACGGATGGACCACGACCGCTTGGCGGCGCTGTATGCAACGAATGTACATGGACAGTTGGGCCTGAAGGATTGCGATAGTCTTTTCGTTGTCTGTCGTGGACGTTGCTGGTTCTCGGTCAGATTGATCAGTCAACGTCGTCGTCGGAGGCGGCGATTCGTCGAGTTCATCAGTTGTCGTCACTTTTGTCGGTTGGCCGAGATCAGATGCTGGTTCCACACCTCTGCGTTCATTGAATGGACGGTCCTCACCCCAACCACACGGACACGGAGACGTAGGTTCTTGTTTCTGCCAGCCGGCCAGTGACTTGAGCTCCTTGCATCGCTCCAGGAGCTTGCTGTGCTGGGACTCCATCTGCGCGATCTTGGCGTACAGCTCATGCATTTCTTCGTACAAATTCGCCTCGCTCATAGGCACAATGTGCTCGAAGACCTCGAGGGCGAGGAGGCGAGCGTGTCCCACCGTCATGGGGAGGTTTTGTTCGAATGATTCCGAGATTGCACGCCAGAGGACCTCCGCCATGTGCCCAACGTGCCACAATATCTGGTCTTTCTTAATGACGGGTGCACCACACGCGCGTCAGCCATCAGAGGACGGTGTTGCACTGTGAGATCAATAGTGAGCAGTTACCATGCCGCGAAGTATTCATGGGATCGTTGGCGCCAGCAGGCGGCGGTGGCGACGGCGGCAGGGGCGGCGAGCGGCGGAGTTCCTCTACTTCCCGCCGGAGGCACTGCAGCTCGTACACGGCCTGGGCAGCCTCCTCGACGGCCACGTCACGCTCGCGCTGTAGTCGTCGTTGGTAGCTCATTCGCGTCATGCGTCGTCAATTGATCAATGGGCTCAAGGGTGGACGTCGCTTCGTGGACTGTTGGATTGTACCACGGCAGTGGCACATGGCATACCGCTCTGATACCGCTTCAGGATCGGTATTTGCGTGCCAGTGACATGTTGCAGCTTCTGGGCTGCTTGGTCGCATCGCATTGACACGACCCAGATCACAAGCCGATTCGCATCGAGCAGTATCGCATCGCATCGCTCAGGGATCCCCTCCCCCCGACAGACGAACCACATGACCACCACCTCGACGGACCTCGCGGCGGAGAACGCCCGCCTCCGCGAGGAGCTCGCGAGCCTCCGGGCCGCCTACGAGGCCCTCGAGACCGCCACGAGCGCGCGGATCCAGAAGCTCATCGACGAGAACGAGCTCCTCGCCGACGCCAACCGCCTGCTCGAGGAGAACGCCGAGGCCTTTGCCCGCCACCGCCAGGCCACGGCGTCCTCCTCGGCGGAGCCCTCGCTCCTGGCGATCCCCGACGAGCTCCTCCTCCCCGGCGGGGGCATCACCACGACCGAGGCGGCGGTGCTCGAGGACGTACACGCCGCGGGCAACCTCCTGAGCGTCGCGACCCCCGGGGCCTTCCCCAACGTCGCCGTCACGGGCGGCGTGGACAAGACCATCGCCGTCCACGACTGGCGTACCCAGCGGCGTCGGCTCTGCGTCCACGAGGTCTCGGCCCCGGTCCTGGACCTGGCCGTCAACCCCCGCTGTGGCGCCTACTTTGCGGCCTCGCTCATGGACGCCCGCCACGGGCTCTTCCGCCTCGTCGACGCCGACGGCGCGTGGCGCATTGAGGAGGTCGCCGCGTTCCAGGACCACACGCGCCCGGGGGCCATGCGCGTGGCCTGGAGTAGCTGCGGGACGCTCTTGGCCACGGGCTCTAGTGACAAGTCGATCAACATTTACCAGTGCAAGCACCTCGAGGATGACGCCGGCGAGCCCCCGGTGTGCGAGAAGATCAAGTCCTTTTACTTCAACGGCACCGTCGAGGCCCTGACCTTTGTGCCTCCGTCGGCAAGCGCCGCCGACGCCGAGGGGGCCTCCGGCAGTGAGCTCCTGGTCATCGCCGTCCGAGACGACTGCTACGTGCACTATGTGGACTGTCAGACGTTTGAGAAGGAACGGTACGTCTTCAATTTGTCCTTCCGTTGTTGTCGTTTTCGGCATTCGGTGCCTTAACATCGGCCTGCCCACCCCCCCCCTGCTTAGGATCAACATGAACCCCGACGGTATCGAGCATGTGTCGTACACGATCATGGACCTCCGCACATCCCCACAGGGCAAGTACCTCCTGGCGGCCACGGACAAGGACCGACACTTTGTCTTTGCGGTGCGTCTCTCTCTCTCTCACCCACGCTCTCTGTTTGTCGACGTGGTTCTCACTGGGTCTCCTCCTCATCAGGTCAAGAGCAATGTGATCCTCCGAAACTTTTACGGACACAAGGCCGGGCCCTACAGTCAGCCCCGGGTGCTCTGGCATCCGTCCGAGAAGTACGTCATCTCCAACACCGAGGACAGCGGGGCCATTTTCGTGTGGTGCGTGGCCTCCGAGCGGGTCCACGAGAAGATCGACGGGCACGACAAGCTCATCCGGGCCATCACCTGCTCGGCTGTCAACGACCACGAGCCCGTTCTCCTCACTGTCTCGTATGACAAGCGCCTCAAAGCTTGGACGTCAGTGGCGGTCAAGTGTTAGCAATTAGTCAGCAAATCCTACGACTTCAGCTGCGTAAAGAGTTGTTTCAGATCGCGAATTTCTTGAAGCATCGCCAGTGTTGTCGTCTCCCAGTGATCCAGCTTGGATTGAATCGCTGGGAGCGCGCTCGGGTTACTCTGCAGCTGGTGCTGAATTTCGGCAATATTCAACTCGGCGACCGCAGGAACCAGAGGCGACTGCATTGGCGCGCGAGTCCCTGGGTCCTGCGAGGGGATTTTCTTGCGGTTACTCGCGAGACTGCCGGACAACGGGCGGGACACGGCGCTGTTGTTGTTGCTGCTGCTCCCTATTGGCCGAGTTGGCTCAGGGTTTTCACTCGCAGAACTTCGTGCTGCGTCCTGTTGAGACGATCGTTCAGTCCCTTTGGGCACAACGACAGCCACTCAGTGTGGTTCTCTTGCCTTTTTGGTCACCGATGCCGGCGACTCAGTCGAATCGGATGGCCGAACTCGCCCGTATTCAAGGTCGGCTACGTGATGAGAGGTGGTTATGAAGGTGATTCGAGTACACCATGACGCCCTCGCCACTGCACGGCACGTACGCTTCTTATTTCTCGGTGCGACACCTTCCTCGACCCTTCGTGCCGCCTGACCCGGCTTACAGCTCTTTTGGTGGATCGCCAACCGGCCTTCGGCGAAGGTACGGCCGCAGTTCTCGCACTTTTCCATCCCGTGTTCGTTATAAGATTCTTGGGCCGCCCTGTTCATCGCCTCGACCATCTCTCGGGTCGGCCTCGAGGCGCCTGCATCGGAATTACCAGCGTCGGCATCTCCAAAGGCAAACCCTCCGGAGCCGTCTAGCCCAGGCGGGGTCTTTGGGAGCTTTCGACGCTCGGAGGCGGGTTTGAGTTCCTCCTAGAAAGTAGAAACGACCCGCTCAGCCTTCAACAGGCTATGAGCAAGCCAGGCAGGAACGGTGTTACCTGCGCGATGAATAGCTTCTTGCACTGCTTGAGGTGGATGTCGAAGGACGAGAGACCGTATTGCCGGCCACAAACGTGGCACACGCGTGTCACGGGGCCGGCTTTAAGTGCTACAGTGCAATGCGCGGTTGGAATGTGCTGCAGCGCATCGTCGCTCGATCCGCTCGAACCTGGAGGAGGCATTGAGATCCGACAGTGCGCTTCTTCCGGTTGGGCAATGTTTTTCCTCAACTGCCAGAATTACAGGCACCAATTTCGTCGTGGACTCGTCGATTCATCAAAAACAGATCGGATAATCCCAAATGTCATCATCGTCTCCGTCATCTTCTTGATTGCGAGCGACCGCGGATCCACTCGGGCGTTGCGGCTCCTTGCGCGTGGGGCGCTTGTCGACCAGCTCCCGGCGAGAGCCCGCCTCCAATACCCACAGCACGCGCTTCAACGGCCCATACTGACTCATCTGCGAATAGTATCGCAAGCTAGACAAGGCCCCGTCGAGTCCCTCGACCTCCCCGACGCCTGCGCCCTCGAGTACGTGCATATCAAAGAAGCGCTGGAGCTCCTTCTCGCTCATCTCTTCGAGCTTCTCGATGAAATGGGTCCGTTGATGCTCGGACAGCTCGCCAAAGTTGAATGTCTTGAAGTCCTGCGCCGTCAAACTTTTGATGAAACAGCGTTCGTGGGGCTGAGTGCAAGTAGTTCGACGCACCCGTCGCAAGGTCGACATGGCGTGGTTGACAACGAGATGCTCGGTGATTCGTTGTGCGAGCGGGGCATACTTCGAACCTGGATTCACATCAACTGACCGGAGCACGGGATTCACACTGGCGCATTTGACGAGGGCCTTGTATCCGTTGGAACGAATCTGGGGATTGTCGCGTAAGCTACTCACAGAAGGGACCAAGTTAAACAGCGCTGGATGTCGAATCGTGTGCTCACGAGTGTCGCGCACTCACCTGACACTTTGAAGGGTCCTGTTGAACTTGCGAATGCTGTCTGCGATCGCACGAACGGCCTCGCACCCCAGCTCACATGCGTCGAGTCTGAACAAAAGTGACGTCATTCCAGGGCCCATTGTTTCGCGGCAGGCGGGGGATTAGACGAACACGATAGTCTCGAGTGTGGCGTTTTGCTTGATGCCAACCGAGAGCTGGACAGCACCGGCCTCCGAGAGTGGATTCATCGCGAGATCCAGGCGTCGAAGATACTGGTTCACAACGAGCATGTTGCTGACTGCCGTGCAGCTGACATAGTCGAGGCCGTTATCCGCCAGGCTGAGCGCAAGGTCAGTGGGTGCTGTTGTCAGCGCGCTTTAACCATCTCGCACCACGCTCAGAGACGAGCACAACCTGAGTTCTCGGAGCTTCTTGGCGCGCCAGAGTTCGTTGCAGAAGGACTCGACTCCGGATGTGTTGGTGTCGCCGAAACTGTTTTGCGAGACGCGATTCGTGCTCAGGACAAGCTTCTCGAGCGACGGGAGGTCGTTGATGGTGTTGGCAAGGAACGTCAGTCCCTCTGCGCGGAGGTTGACAGCATGCAGACTGCAGAGAAGTGAGTATGCACACACAAACAGAGTAGACCCACGAGCACTGATTCTTCGCAGCCGGCCCCAACGCACTTACTTGATCTCCTTGATCCGAGGACACGACGTGAGGCCGGTGAAGAGCACACTGATGCCGTAAAAGACATTGGAGTGGGGGCCCGTGAGGGGGTTCTCGGAGACATCGAGGCGCTCGAGCTTCCGACTCTCCCGTTCGACCAGGACCCCGATGACAGCGGCGTCGAGGTGATTGTGGCCGGCTCCGCGGAGGACCACCTGCCGCTGGACCTGCGCGTCCTTCCTGAAGACGGCGATCGGGATGGGCGACGGCGAGAACTGTAGGCGCTCCAGGGCGGCGTTCGCGGCGCGAGCGATCGTCGTGGCCCCGTCGACGCCGATCTGGGTTCCTGTGAGCACGAGCGTGGCGACGCGGGAGGACTTGGTCCGGAGGAACCCCGAGAGGAGCTCGGCAAAGTCGTCGCGGAGGCACATGCCCCCGAGGTCGAGGGTCCGCTCGTCGGCCTCACCGAGGGCCCGGACCCGCTGGAGGATGGCCTCGCCCTCTCGGCCCTTGAAGTTGCCCTTCCTGTGCAGCGCCCGTAGGTCATAGAGGAGCGCCTGATACGGGTCGGTGATCGCCCGGCGCTTCTCCTCCTCCAGGAGGTTCTCGAGTTCGGCGGTGGTCGTCGCCTCCGGGGCCCTCTCGCGCTGGAGCCCCTCGGCGACTCGCGGGTCCACGCCCTCAATGCCTCGGAGCAGCGCGCAGCCCCGCGTCGCCGCCACGCGGAGCCTGCCCGTCGGTGATGTTGCCGCTGCTGCTGCTGGGGTCGGCGTCGTCGCATGCGGAGGATGATGGCTCATTGTCACCAACGATACGGTCAATAATGGTCAGGACAATGGCGATCTTGAAAGGTCACGCTGACACAGTCGGTCGTCACTCTCACGAGGGACACGATAGATCCTGGGCCTTGACTGTGGATAGAGTGCGACCCATCGCAGACAGCACAACACACAGCGCACGGCCGCGAAGCCCGATCGGCCCCGGCCCGCGACGCCATGGCCCTCGCGTTCGCGCTCGTAGTCGTCGGGGCCTCGTGGCTGCTGAGCGGTCTCGGGGGTGGTCGTGGCGGCGGCGTGTGGGCCATCGAGCCCGAGCCCCGGGCCGCGGACGTCGTCACCATCGTCAATCGCGACTCGCCGCTGGTTCGTGGGTGCCCGTGGCCGACGGAATGGGGCAACGCACGCGTGATCACTCACGGACCCGACGCGGCGCTCGCTGCTCGTATCCCTTTTCTACGTACTAGGACGTCCGCCTCGACGCCAACCTCGCGATCCCCGACGGCGGCGAGCTCCTCCTGGGCCTCGAGGTGCCCCGCGAGACCATCACCATCGACGCCGGGGGCCCCGCCAAGGTCACGCGGGTCTACTCGGACCACGCCGCCGGCGCCGCGGGGGTCGGCGAGGCCATCGATGTCTTTGTCGAGTTCACGAGCCCCGTGGACGTCGTCGGAAACGGTGGCGCGATGTCCCTCGAGCTCGCGACCGGCTGCCACGCCAGCGGCTGCCACACCCGCGAGGTCCAGCGGCTCCGGTGCCAGGCGACCGCGGGCAAGTTCAGCGTCGGCTTTGACGGCCAGCGGGTCGTCAACATCCCCTACGACGCCTCGCCCACGACCTTCGCCGACTACCTCACGCGCATGACCAAGATCGACCGCGTGTTGATCGACTACCACCAGGCGGATGGCACCGCGTGCACGTACCTCGGCAACAACATCACCATCACGTTCGAGTCGATGAACGTCGATGGCCTCGACGGGGACCTCCCGGAGCTCGTGGCCGACCCCCTCAACGCCGGTGGCGACGGCTCGGCCCTCGGGCACGTCCGACTCGATGTGATCCTCACGACCCGGACCGAGGAGCTCCAGAAGGGCCGCCGCGTCCCCAACCGCCGGGCGGCGTTCATGGCGATGGCCGACCCCCGGACCCTGCGCTTCCGGTACGTGGTCCAGCCCGGGGACACCAGCAGCCGCCTCGACTACGCCAGCAGCGACGCCCTGGGGCAGTCGATTCGCGGGGCCAATGGCGCCGTGACGGTCGTCAATGCCAACTCGATCGTGGCCGCCGACACCAAACTCCCCCCGCCGGGTTCCCCGGGGGACTGGGAGCGGGGCCTCGGGAGCAGCCTCGCAGCGAACCGGGCGCTGGTGGTCGACGTCACGCCGCCGTTCGTCACGTCGATCACGTCCCCGCATGTCGACGGGACCTTTGGCATCGGCGAGGAGATCCCCGTGCACGTGAGCTTCTCGCACCCGGTCGTGGTCACGGGGCAGCCGACGCTCGTCCTCGAGACCGGGCAG